>CAWUFW010023444.1:0-75868 GCA_963921515.1 Calotriton arnoldi
GCAGCAGGAGGCCAGACTCGTGTCTGTGGCAGCAGCATCCATTTTGTGATGCCAGGGCTCTGGAAAGAAGTTACCGGACTAGCCAGAGTTAACATGTCTTTCCTCTAGAAGGGTGGAATGTTACCCCCGCCGCCAGGATTGGCGGGGGGTAGTATTCCAAGATGTTTGACACCAAACACGACATGTTTAGGTGCAGCCATTCCAAAGTTAGCATTTTACCGCGAGGATATAATGCGCTTAAGAGTATATGGTCAGGTTGCACTACAAACAGCATCAGAGATGGTCTCCGAACGCTGCAGAGGGGCCCTGCTCATGCAGGGGCACCTCTCACATAGGAACCATGCACTCTGCCTTTAGGATTGATAAGGCCTGCCTTAGGAGTGACTTATAGGTTTATATGTGTGTATGCATTTAGTGATATAGGTAACCTATATCACAGTAAGGGGTGCATGCACCACCTACCCAGGCTGCAGTAGCAGACCTGTGGTGTCAGTTTGGATGGCCTTCCAGGGTGGCATAATACATGCTGCAGCCCCTGGCAGGCCTCTGAGGTACCTATGCCCTTGGTACATAGTATACCATATACTAGGGACTTATAAGGGCACTCCAGATCCCAATCAGTGATGTGCCCAAGGCACATGGAAACCATTTTAGAGAGGAAGCAGCTAGGCTGGGGTTCTGATTAGCAGGGCCCCAGCCAGACTAATGTCGAAAAACAGTGAAGCATCAGCAAAAAGTGGGGGTACCCATGTGAAGCAGATCTCCACCTTCCCACACTCGTCTTCCTCTTTCTCTCCTGTGCTACAATTCCTGCTGTCTTTCTGCTACTCTTTCTTGCCTCTTTCTGCACCTCTCTTGCTTCTTCTGCATCTCTCTCTGCCTCTTTCTGCACCCTCTCTTGCCTTTCTTTCTGCACCTCTCCTCCCTCTGCCTGCACCGTCTGTTGCCTCTTTCTGCACCTCATTTGCTCCTTTTCTGCAACCTTGCCTTGTGCTCCCTTTGCCTTGCACTCCCTCTTGCTGCCTTCCTGCACTGTTTCTGCACTCACTTGCTCCTTTCTGCACTTTCTTTGCTTCTTTCTACACCCTGTTGCCTCTTTCTGCACTCGGGCTCTTGCCTCTTTCCTGCACCTCTCTTGCCCCTTTCTGCACCCTCTGTCTGACTTCATTCTCACTCCTGCTTCTTTCTCACCTGTCTTGCTTCTTTTCTGCACCCTGCTGTCTCTTTATGCAATCTCCTTGCCTCTTTCTGCACTTTCTTCTTCTTTTCAGTACCTCTGTGCCTCTTTCTGTACCTCTTTTGCTCTTTCTGCACTCTTCTTGCTTCTTTCTGCACCCCTCTTTCCCCTTTCGGCACCTCTCTTGCTTCTTTCTGCACCCCTTCTTGCCTTTTCTGCATCCTCTCTTGCCTCCTTCTCATTCTGTCATTTCCTGTCTGCTTCTTTATACCTCACTTGCCTCTTTCTGCACTTTCTTGCTTCTTTCACACCTTGCTGCTTCTTTCAGCAATTCTCTTGCCTGCTTTCTTGCACACTCTCTTGCCTCTTTCTGCACCTCTCTGTTGGCTCTTTCTGCACTCTACTGCTGCCTCTTTTTACACCTCTCTTACCTCTTTCTGCACCCCTGTTGCTCTCATTCTGCACTCTCCATGCCTTCTTTCTGCACCTGTCTTGCTTCTTTCTGCACCCCTCTTGTCTCTTTATGTACCTCTTTTGCTTCTTTTCTGCACTTTCTTGCCTTTTTCTGCATTCTCTCTTCACTCTTTCTGCAGCTCTGTTGCTCTCTTTTCTGCACCTTCTATTTGCTTCCTTTCTGCACCCCTTGTTGTCTCTTTCTGCACTCTGCCTTCCATCTTTCTGTACCTTTCCTGCCTGTTTTTAGCATCTCACTCTGCCTCTTGTCTCTGCACTTTTCTTGCTTCTTTCTACACCTCTGTTGCTTCTTTCACAATTCTCTTGCCTCTTTGTGCACTTCCTCTTGCCTGTTTCTGCACCTCTCTTGCCTCTTTCTCGCACCCCTGTTGCTTCATTCTGCACCTTTACCATGCTTCTTTCTGTACCTGTCTTGCCTCTTTCTGCACCCTGCTTGTCTTCTTGCATTCTTGCCTTTTCATGCTCTCTTTCTGCACTTTTCTGCCTTCTTCTTTCTGCACCTCTCTTCCTCTTTCTGCACGTCTTTCTGTTGCCTCTCTCTGCACTTCTATTTCTTTCGCACCCTGTTTCTCTTTCGGCACTTCGTCTTCCTCTCTTTCTGCACCTCTCTTGCCTGTTTTCTGCACCTCACTTGCTCTCTTTCTGCACTTTCTCTTGCTTCATTTCTGCACCTCTCGTTGCTTCTTTCTGCACTTCTCTTGCCTGTTTCTGCACCTCTTGCCTCTTTCTGCACTTTTCTTGCTTCCTTCTTGCACTCTTTCTGCACCTCTGGCCTCTTTCTGCACTCCTCACTCTGTCTTGTTTCTTACACTTCTCTCGCCTCTTTCTGCGCCTCTGTTGCTTCATTCTGCACTTTCCATGCCTCTTTCTGCACCTGTCTTGCGTCTCTTTCTGCACCCCTGTTGTCTCTTTATGTACCTCTCTTTGCCTTCTTTCTGCACTTTTCTTGCTCTTTTTCTGCACCCCTCTTTCCTCTTTCTGCACGTCTGCTTGCCTCCTTTCTGCACCTCATTTCCTTCTTTCTGCACCTCTGTTGCCTCTTTCTGCACTCATCGTCTTCTCTCTCTGTACCATTCTGCCTGTTCTTGCTTTACCTCTGTTGCTTCTTTCTGCACTTTTCTTGCTTCTTTGCTACACCTCTGTTGCTTCTTCCAGCAATTCCTTGTGCCTCTTTGTGCACCTCTCTTCGCTCTGTTTCTGCATCTCTCTTTGCTCTCTTTCTGCACCCCTGTTGCTTCATCTTCTGCACTTTCCATGCTTCTTTCTGCACCAGTCTCTGCTTCTTTCTGCACCCTGTTGTCTCTTTATATACCTCTTTGGCCCTCTTTCTGAACATTTCTGTTACTTGTTTCTGAACCTCTCTTGTCCCTTTTGCACCCCTCTGTTGGCTCTTTCTGCACCTCACTTGCTCCTTTCTACACTTCTCTTGCTTCTTTCTGCACTCTCGTTGCCTCATTCTGCACTTTCCATGCTTCTTTCTACACTCTGTCTTGCTGCTTTCTGCACCCTTTGTCTCTTTATGTACCTCTTCTGCCTCCTTTCTGCACTCTTCTTGCCTTTTCAGCACTTCTTCCCTCTTTTCTGCACATCTGTTGCCTCTTTCTGCACCTCATTTGCTTCTTTCTTACCCCTGTTGTCTCTTTCTGCACTCACTCTTCCTCTTTCTGTACCTTCCTGCCTGTTTTTGCATCTCACTTGGTGCTCTTTCTGCACTTTTCTTTGCTTCTTTCTACACCACTGCTTGCTTCTTTCCAGCAATTCTCCTGCCTCTTGTGCAACTTCTCTTGCCTGTTTATAGCACTTCTCTTGCCTCTTTTTGCACCTCTGTTATTGCGTTTCTGCATCTCACTTGCTCCTTTCTACACCTCTCTTGCCTCTTTCTGCACCCCCTGTTGCTTCATTTCGCACTCCTCTCCATGCTCTCTTCACACCTGTCTTGCTTCTTTCTGCACCCCTGTTGTCTCTTTCTGCACTGCCTGGCCTCTTTCTGCACCTTCTGGCCTGTTTCTGCACCTGCTCCCCTCTTGCTGCACGTGTCTTGCCTCTTTCTGCACCCCTGTTGCCTCGTTTATGCACCTCTTTGGCTCCTCGTTCTGCACCTCTCTTGGCTTCTCTCTGCTCCCTCTCTTGCCATCTTTCTGCACGCTCTGTCGCTCTTTCTGCACCTCTGTTGCTTCTTCCCAGCATATCCCTGTTCCCTCTTTGTGCACTTCTCTTGCCTGTTTCTGCAACCTCCCTATGCCTCTTTCTTTTGCAGCTCCTCTTGCTGGCCTCTTTCCTGCACCTCTGCTGCTTTGCCTACTGCACACTTCTCTTGCTTCTTTCTGCACCCCTGTTGCCTCTTTCTGCACCTCTCCATGGTTGTTTCTGCACCTGCTCTTGCTTCTTTCTGCACCCTCTCTTGCTCTCTTTCTGCACCTCTCTTGCCTCTTTCTGCACCCGCTTCCCGCCTTTGTCTGCACCTCTGTCGCTTCTTTCTGCACTTCTGTTGGGCTCTTTCTGCACCTCATTCGCTTCGTTCTGCACCCCTGTCTGCTCCTTTCTGCACTCATCTTCCTCTTTCTGCAACCCTGTGCCTGTTTCTGCATCTCACTTGTGCCTGTTTCGGCACCCTTCTTGCTCTCTTTCTGCACTCCTCTTGCCTGTTTCTTGCAGCAATTCTGTCCTGCCTTGTTTGTGCACTTCTGCCCGTTTAAGTAATTCTCTTCTGCGCCTCTCTTGCTCCTCTGCTGCTTTCTGCATCTCACTTGCCTCCTTTCTACACCCGTCTTGCCCTCTTTCTGCATCCCTGTTGCTTCTTTCTGCACTTCTCTCCCAGCATGCTTCTTCGGCACCCCGTCTCCCGTGCTTGCTACTCTCTCTGCTGCTCCCCTATGCACTGCTCTTGCTCTCTTTCGTGCACTCGCCTTCCACAGTATAGCGCATCTTTCTTCACCTCTTCCCCAGCTTTCTGCACCTTTCTTGCATCTCTACTGCTGCACCTCTCTTGCCTCTTTCTGCATTTCTGTTGCTTCTTTCTGCACCTTTCTTTCTTTTTCTGCACTTCTCTTGCCTCTTTCTGTACATCTCTTTTACTTTCTGCACCCCTCTTACCTCTTTCTCCACCCCTGTTCCCCTTTCTGCATATCTGTTGCTTCTTTCTGCACTTCTCTTGCCTCTTCCTCCACCCCTCCTCCCTCTTTCTACATCTCTGTTGCTTTTTTCTGCACTTATCTTGTGTCTTTCTGTACCTCTCTTGCTTTTTCTGCACTTATCTTGTGTCTTTCTGTACCTCTGTTCCTTCTTTCTGCACTTCTTTTCTTACTTTCTGCACCTCTCTTGCTTCTTTCTGCACCCCTCTTGCCTCTTTCACCATCTCTCTTCCCTCTTTCTGCACATCTGTTGCTTCTTTCTCGCCTCCCTTGTTTCTTTCTCCACCCCTCTTCCCTCATTCTGCACCTCTGTTGCTTCTTTCTGCACCTCTCTTGCTTCTTTCTGCACCCCACATGCCTCTTTCTGCAACCCTCTTCCCTCATTTTGCACCCCTATTGCCTCTTTCTGCACACCTATTCCCTCTTTCTGCACCACTGCTGCCTCTTTTTGCACCTCTGTTGCTTCTATCTGCACCTCTCTTGTTTCTTTTTGTATCCACCTTGCCTCTTTCTCCACCCCACTTACCCATTTCTGCATCTCTGTTGCTTCTTAATACACTTCTTTTGCTTCTTTCTGCAGCTCTCTTATTTCTTTTTGCACCCCTCGTGTCTCTTTCTGCACCCATCTTCCCTCTTTCTGCACTCCTCTTACCTCTTTCAGCACCTCTGTTCCTTCTTTCTGCACTTCTCTTGCTTCTTTCTGCACCCCTCTTGCCTCTTTCTGTACCCCTTTTGCCTCTTTGCGCACCTCTACTGCCTCTTCATGCACCTCTCTAGCCTTTTTCTGCAGTTCTCTTGCCTCTTTCTGCACCTCTTTTGCTTCTTTCTGCACTTTTCTTGCCTCTTTCTGTACCCCTCTTGCCTCTTTCTGCACCTCTGTTGCTTCTGTCTGCACTTCTCTTGCTTCTTTCTGCACCTCTGTTGCCTCTTTCTGTACCTCACTTGCTTCTTTGTGCACCCATCTTGCCTCTTTCTGCACCACACTTCCCTCTTCCTGCACCTCTCTTGCCTCTTTCTGCACCACTGTTTCTTCTTTCTTCACTTCTTTTGTTTCTTTCTGCATCCCTCGTGACTCTTTCTGCACCCCTTGTGCCTCTTTCTGCACCCCTCTTCTCTCTTTCTGCATTCCTCTTGCCTCTTTTTGCACATCTGTTCCTTGTTTCTGCACTTCTTTTGTTTCTTTGTGCACCTCTCTTGCTTCTCTCTTCTTCCCTATTACCTCTTTCCCCACCCCTCTTCCCTCTTTCTGCATCTCTGCTGCTTGTTTCTGCTCTTCTCTTGCCTCATTTTCCACCCCTCATCCCTCTTTCTGCACCTCTGTTGCTTCTTTCTGTACCCCTCTTGCCTCTTTCTCCACCCCTCCTCCCCCTTTCTGCATCTCTGTTGCTTTTTTCTGCACTTCTCTTGCCTCTTTCTGCACCTCTGTCCCTTCTTTGTGAAACACTTGTGCCTCTTTTTGCACTCCTCTTCCCTCTTTCTGCTCTCCTCTTGTCTCTTTCTGCACCCCTGTTGCTTCTTTCTACACCTCTGTTGCTTTTTTCTGCAATTCTCTTGCCTCTTTCTGCACTTCGCTTGCCAGTTTCTGCACCTCTCTTGCCTCTTTCTGCACCTCACTTATTTCTTTGTGCAACTCTCTTTCTACACCTCTCTTCCCCCTTTCTGTACAATCTTGCCTCTTTCTGTACCTCTGTTGCTTCTTTCTGCATTTCTCTTGCTACTTTTTGCACCCTTCGTGCCTCTTTCAGCACCTCGGTTGGTTCTTCTTGCACTGCTCTTGCTTCTATCTGCTACTCTCGTGCACATTTCTGCACCCCTCTTGCCTTTTTATGCACCTCTCTTGCCTCTTTCTGCACCCCTCTTTTCTCTTTCTGCACCTCTCTTGCCTCTTTCTGCACCCCTGTTCCCTCTTTTTGCACATTCCCTGCCTGCTTCTGCACCTCTCTTGCCTCTTTCTGCACCTCACTTGCCTCCTTCTGCACTTCTTTTGCTTCTTTCCACACCTCTGTTGCTTCTTTCAGCAATTCTCTTGCATCTTTCTGCACTTCTCTTGCTTGTTTCTGCACCTCCCTTGTGTCTTTCTGCACCTCTGTCGCCTCTTTCTATACCTCACTTGCTTCTTTCTGTACCCCTCTTGCCTCTTTTTGCTCCCCTGTTCCCTCTTTTTGCACCTTTCCTGCCTCTTTCTGTACCTCTGTTGCTTCTTTCTGCATTTCTCTTGCTACTTTTTGCACCCTTCGTGCCTCTTTTAGCACCTCGGTTGGTTCTTCTTGCACTGCTCTTGCTTCTATCTGCTACTCTCGTGCACATTTCTGCACCCCTCTTGCCTCTTTGTGCACCTCTCCTACCTTTTTCTGCACCCCTCTTGCCTCTTCGTGCACCTCTGTTGGTTCTTTCTGCACTGCTCTTGCTTCTTTCTGCACCTCACTTGCCTCTTTCTGCACTACCCTTTCTTCTTTCTATACCTCTGTTGCTTCTTTCAGAAATTCTATTGCCTCTTTCTGCACTTCTCTTCCTTCTTTCTGCAACCCTCATGCCTCTTTCTGTATGTCTCTTGCCTCTTTGTGTACCTCTCCTACCTCTTTCTGCAACCCTCTTGCCTCTTTTTGCACCTCTGTTGGTTCATTGTGCACTGCTCTTGCTTCTTTCTGCACCTTACGTGCCTCTTTCTGCACTTCTCTTGCTTGTTTCTGCACCTCTTTTGCATCTTTCTGCACTTCTCTTCCCTCTTTCTGCTCTCCTCTTGTCTCTTTTTGCACCTCTCTTGCCTCTTTATGCACCCATGTTCCCTCTTTTTGCACCTTCCCTGCCTGTTTCTGCACCTCTCTTGCCTCTTTCTGCACCTCACTTGCCTCTTTCTGCACTTCTTTTGCTTCTTTCCACACATCTGTTGCTTCTTTCAGCAATTTTCTTGCCTCTTTCTGCACTTCTCTTGCTTGTTTATGCACCTCTCTTGCATCTTTCTGCACCTCTGTTGCCTCTTTCTGTACTTCACTTGCTTCTTTCAGCACCCCTCTTTTCTCTTTCTGCACCTGTCTTGCCTCTTTATGCTCCCTTGTTCCCTCTTTTTGCACGTTCCCTGCCTTTTTCTGTACCTCTCTTGACTTTTTGTGCACCTCTCCTACCTTTCTCTGCACCCCTCTTGCCTCTTTTTGCACCTATGTTGGTTCTTTCTGCACTGCTCTTGCTTCTTTCTGTACCTCACTTGCCTCTTTCTGCACTACCCTTGCTTCTTTCTGTGAGAAGTTGGCCTGGTATATGCTGTCCACTAATTATAGTGGGCACCTTGCACCAGTCTAAACAACCCCTTATTGGAGATAGGTTAAAGACAACCTTATTGAAAGCTATCCTAGTGGTAGCTATGGAGAGCAGCCTTCAGGCTAAGTCTTGAAGGAATGTAAAGCAGCTTGTTTTACCAGTCTATAGTCTCTTGAGTGACCAAATGAAAGAGCACCACACCAGGTATATATTCAAAATATATGTATTTATTGCTAAACACACCCTCTAGTCTCTTTATGAGGCTAGAGTTCGAAAGTACATAAGTTAGAAGTTATTTAAACACAGTAATAGAACAAATACACGTTTGGGCCCTAGGGGCGTACCAAACCATATACCAATAAAGTGGTATGAGAACCACGACTGAACTAGACACTAGGCCTAGAGCCTCTAGAAGTGCTTGGACCACAAGGAACCACCCAAGGTAGTGACACAGGGGACCCACGGGAGACGCGTGCAGTGTAAATACACAACCGCGATACGCCGTTGACTTCTATGGAGAAAGTCGTGATCGGGAAATTAGAGAAAAGGGACACTTAAAGAGGACTTGGACCAAACCCTTTGAGATCTAGGACTTTGAAGAGTCTCTACCCACGGGAGCACCGGAGTACTCGTGTTACCTCACCCAGGGAAGCCGGGTGCATAGGTGCCTTTCGGGGTCGGGTTTCGTCGTCGATTTGAATGGCGATCTGCTGCAAAGTGCTGCTGGCGACCAAGAGAAAAGTGTCCGGGTGGATCCAAGAGTGGATCGGAGTTCTGAAGAACCTGAAAGCAGAGGGGACAGAGTCTGGGTCACTAGCCAGTGACCAGGAAGGCGATGGACAGATGCCCACCGATGTCGAGTGCTTCAGGTGCGTTGACGGTCGTCTTGACTCTTCAGCCACGAGGTCCAGGAGGCGTTGTCGGCAACCAGGAGCAGGATTCACGCTGGTACACGATGTTTGTCGAGTGCTGAGGCATCGGCGACCGGATTGGACCCAACAAGCCTTGGCAACGGCAAGTCTCGTTGCAGAGGAAGATCGTCGATGGTGCAGACCAGCAAGGACTGGGGAACTCACCCAGCGAGGGTAAGTGAGGGCAGGCCTGGAGCAACCAGGATGCCAAGATAGAAAAGGATTGGCCTTCGTTAAGGGCTACTAGCCAATGGGCTAGCGACCGCAAAGGAGCCTTGTGACGCCGCACGTGGATCTGGCTTACAGGACACTCGTGGAGTAGGAGCCAGTGATCTTCGGTGCAGGTGGTGTTGGAGGCTAGGGCTACTAGAAGCCCAAAGCACGACTTCTTTGGATACCCAGAAGAGGGTGCACTTGCAAATGTGCTCGGTGTCCAGGGGTCACGGTCTCAAGTCACCCACGATAGCCATGGGCCACAGCTTTGCTGGGGACTCAGGGTAGCCTCGGGTAAGTCTTAGAATCCACCTCTGGTGATGCAATGACTTCGGCGTCCGACGGGAGCTTCAGAAATGCGAACCAGACAGATGCTTCTTTGGTGCCTGCCAAGCAGGGGAGTCACTCCTTGACCCCAAGGGAGATTCTTCTGTCCTCTAATCATGAGTAGAGCATCGAAGGTCCAGGATTCAGTTTCAGAGTTTCGTCCAGGGATAATCTAAAGTCCTAAGGACTGGGTTCCTATACTTATACTAAGGATAGGGGTTGGACTACTCTGTGGCCCCACCTATGGGTGGGTCAGGGCAGAGGGGTGGCTACACCCCTTTCCCTTTGTCCAGTTCGTGCCAAAGCAGGTGCTGCAAGCCCCTGATCCAGTTTGAACTGGGGTATGCACAGGGACACCAAATGTGCCCCCAGTGCAGGACTTCAAAGCACCCGAAAGTGCTCCCGCCCAGCCCCAATACACATTATCGTGTCTGGGGAGGTGGTCACACCTCCCTGGGACAGGAAACCTATTGTCCAGGCCTCCCCTGCCGGAGTTTCGTCCAGCAGCAGGAGGCCAGACTCGTGTCTGTGGCAGCAGCATCCATTTTGTGATGCCAGGGCTTCTGGAAAGAAGTTACCGGACTAGCCAGAGTTAACATGTCTTTCCCTCTAGAAGGGTGGAATGCTACCCCCGCTGCCAGAATTGGTGGGGGTAGTATTCCAAGATGTTTGACACCAAACACGACATGTTTAGGTGCAGCCATTCCAAAGTTAGCATTTTACCGCGAGGATATAATGCGCTTAAGAGTATATGGTCAGGCTGCACTACAAACAGCATCAGAGATGGTCTCCGAACGCTGCAGAGGGGCCCTGCTCATGCAGGGGCACCCTCTCACATAGGAACCATGCACTCTGCCTTTAGGATTGATAAGGCCTGCCTTAGGAGTGACTTATAGGTTTATATGTGTGTATGTATTTCGTGATATGGGTAACCTATATCACAGTAAGGGGTGCATGCACCACCTTACCCAGGCTGCAGTAGCAGACCTGTGGTGTCAGTTTGGATGGCCTTCCAGGGGTGGCATAATACATGCTGCAGCCCCTGGCAGGCCTCTGAGGTACCTATGCCCTTGGTACATAGTATACCATATACTAGGGACTTATAAGGGCACTCCAGATTCCAATCAGAGATGTGCCTAAGGCACATGGAAACCATTTTAGAGAGGAAGCAGCTAGGCTGGGGTTCTGATTAGCAGGGCCCCAGCCAGACTAATGTCGAAAAACAGTGAAGCATCAGCAAAAAGTGGGGGTACCCCTGTGAAGCAGATCCTACTCTCCTACACAACCCCCCCAAACGTAGGGACATTAAACTAACCTTGCCCAGTTAAGTCTTCATGTTCTAAGTGGAAATACCTAGAGAGTCCATCTGCATTCGCATGGTTACTCCCAGGCCTATGTTCCACTGTAAAGTCCATCCCCTGTAGGGAAATGGACCACCTAAGCAGTTTGGGGTTTTCACCCTTCATTTGTTTTAGCCATAAGAGGGGCTTATGGTCTGTCTGAACCAGGAAGTGTGTACCAAACAAGTATGGCCTCAACTTCTTCAGAGCCCAGACCACAGCAAAGGCCTCCCTCTCTATGGCTGACCAACGTTTCTCTCTAGGGGTCAGCCTTCTGCTAATAAAAGCTACTGGCTGATCCTGACCTTCTTCATTCAATTGTGACAGTACAGCCCCTACCCCCAATTCAGATGCATCAGTTTGAACAATGAACTTCTTGGAGTAATCAGGACTCTGCAGAATTGGAGCAGTGCACATGGCCTGCTTGAGGTCATCAAATGCCTTTTGACAGCTAACTGTCCACTGAACCTTTTTGGGCATTTTCTTAGAAGTTAAGTCATTCAAGGGTGTCACTATTGATCCATACCCCTTGACAAATCTCCTATAGTACCCAGTCAGGCCTAAGAAGGCTCTCACCTGAGTCTGGGTAGTGGGAGCAGTCCAGTCCATGATGGTCTGGATCTTGCTCTGCAAAGGTTGAACCTGGCCTCCACCCACAAGGTGGCCCAGGTACACAACCTGACTCTGCCCTATCTGGCACTTAGTGGCCTTGATAGTCAGGCCTGCTTTTTGCAGGGCCTGTAAAACATTCCTGAGGTGGACCAGGTGATCCTCCCAGGTGGAGCTAAAGACAGCAATATCATCTAGATAAGCTGCACTATAGGCTTCCAGTCCTGTGAGAACTTGTTCACCAACCTCTGGAAAGTGGCAGGTGCATTCTTCAGACCAAAGGGCATTACCACAAATTGATAATGCCCACTAGGGGTTGAGAATGCTGTCTTGGGCTTTGCAGTATCAGCTAGTCTGATCTGCCAGTAGCCAGCTGTTAGGTCAAATGTGCTGAGATATTTGGCAGAGGCCAAAGTATCTATGAGCTCATCTGCCCTGGGTATTGGATGGGCATCAGTCCTAGTGACTGCATTGAGACCCCTGTAGTCTACACAAAACCTCATCTCTCTTTTTCCACCACTGGTGTGAGGTTTCGGTACTAGGACTACTGGACTAGCCCAAGGGCTATCTGAGGGCTCAATTACTCCCAATTCCAACATTTTCTGGACTTCAGTCCTGATACAGTCCCTGACATGGTCAGGTTGCCTATAAATCTTGTTTTTAATAGGCAGACTGTCCCCAGTGTCCACTTCATGAGTGCACCAGGTGGTCTGACTGGGTGTCAGTGAAAACATATGTCGAAACTGATTGAGGACTTGCCTGCAATCAGTTTGTTGCTGGGTAGTGAGGCTGCCTGCCAAGGCTACACCATCAACTGACCCATCGTCAGGGTTCTGTGAGAGCAGGTCAGGGAGTGGGTCACTCTCTTCCTCCTGCCCTTCATCAGTAGCCATGAGCAAGCCCATGTCTGCCCTGTCCACATATGGTTTTAACCTGTTGACATGGAGAACCCTGTGGGGACTCCTGGGTGTACCTAGGTCTACTAAATAAGTGACCTCACCCTTCTGCTCAACAATAGTGTGGGGTCCACTCCATTTGTCTTGGAGAGCTGCTGGGGCCACTGGCTCCAACACCCACACCTTCTGTACTGGCTGGTAAACAGTCAGAACAGCCTTTTGGTCATGCCAGGCCTTCTGAAGTTCCTGGCTAGCCTCAAGGTTTTTGGTTGCCTTTTTCATGTACTCAGCCATCCTGGAGCGGAGACCAAGTACATAGTCCACTATATCTTGCTTTGGGGGCTTGAGAGGTAACTCCCATCCTTCCTTCACCAAGCACAGTGGACCCCTCACAGGGTGGCCAAACAGAAGTTCAAAAGGGCTGTAACCAACCCCTTCTGAGGCACCTCCCTATATGCGAATAAAAGGCAGGGCAAGAGTATGTCCCATCTACGCCTAAGCTTTTCTGGGAGCCCTTTAATCATGCCCTTCAAGGTTTTGTTGAATCTCTCAACTAAACCATTGCATTGTGGGTGATAGGGTGTGGTGAACTTGTAAGTCACTCCACACTCCTTCCACATTGCTTTCAAGTACCCAGACATGAAGTTAGCACCCCTGTCTGATACTACCTCCTTAGGAAAGCCCACCCTTGAGAAGATTCCCAGGAGGGCCCTTGCCACCACAGGTGCTGTAGTGGTCCTGAGGGGAATAGCTTCTGGGTACCTGGTGGCATGATCCACTACCACCAGGATAAACCTGTGCCCAGAGGCTGTTTGGGGATCCATGGGACCAACAATGTCAATCCCTACCCTTTCAAAGGGCACCCCCACCACAGGTAGTGGTATCAGGGAGGCCTTTGTAGTGCCACCTGCTTTGCCACTGGCTTGGCAGGTTACACAGGAGCGACAAAACTCCTTACTGTCTTCAGACATGTGGGGCCAGTGAAAGTGAGGGACAATTCTGTCCCAAGTCTTGTTCTGGCCCAGGTGACCTGCTAAGGGAATATCATGGGCTAGGGTCAATAGGAAGCCCCTGAACTTCAAAGGTATTACCAACCTCCTGGTAGCACCAGGCTTGGGGTCTCTACTCTCTGAGTACAGGAGTCCATCATCCCAATACACTGTATGGGGACCACTAGCTTTCCCAGCAGCCTCAGCAGCAGCTTGCTGTCTGAGTGGTTCAAGGGAGGGGCAGCTCTGCTGCTCCTGGCTCAGATCTGCCCTAGAAGGTCCCCCTGTCCCCAAGAACTCAACCTGGTCAGGTTCAAGTTCCTCTGGGACAGTTCCTTCTTCAGGGCTGAGATCATCCCCCTCAAGGGACTGATCTTCCTCCTGAGCCAAGGGGAAGGCACTGCCTTAACCCTACTACTCCTCCTCTTGGAAGGCACTTGGTCCATTCTTCCAGAATCCAAGGCCTGTTCAGTGCTAGACATTTTGGCTTGTGACCTGGTCACAGCAAACACATCTGCAGGGATCCCCAGCATTTCTGCATGGGTCCTGAGCTCCACTTCTGCCCAAGCAGAAGTCTCTAAGTCATTGCCAAGCAAGCATTCGACTGGTAGGTTTGCACTTACCACACCCTTCTTAAGGCCAGTTACCCCTCCCCAGGAGAAGTTAACACCTGCCAGAGTATGGTCTGTTCTGACATTGCTAGCATTGGTCACTTGGTACATCTCACCAAGCATAACTTGCCCAGGAAGCACAAGGTCTTGTGTCACCATTGTGACACTTGCCCCTGTGTCCCTAAATGCCAAAGCCTCACGTCCATTAATTAAAGGCTGTTGTCTGTACTTGCCCAGATTACTGGGACTCACAGTGGAGGTCACATCCATGCCTCCATCACAGACTAACACAGCCTGAGTCAGTTCCCTGACTAAGTCAGAGCCCAACTCAGTTCCCAGGGTGAACCCTACTAAACCCTTTGCTGGAGCACTTCCACCAACTGTACTAGGGGGAACAGGTGCCTTAGGCGCATTGGTGGGTGCTGGACTGGAGTCTTTGGACTTGGTGCAATCACTGGTCCAGTGGGTCTTTTGCTTAAAGACCTTGCACCATGGTTTTCTTTGGCCTTTACCTTTGGTAGACTGGGAATCCCCACCAGAAGAAGATTTTTGGGGGCCTGATGAAGACTTTTGATCTTTACCCTTCTCCCCACCCTTGTCAGAGTTCTTAGCATCTTGCTTCTTGGTGTCCCCACCTTGGTTCTGTACCTTCTGCTTTACCCTGGTCCTGACCCATTTGTCTGCCTTCTTTCCCAATTCTTGGGGAGAGGTCAGATCAGAGTCTACCAGGTATTGATGCAACAGCTGATTTTGACAGTTATTAAGAATCTGCTCCCTCATTATCAGATTATACAATCCTGAGAAGTCACACACCTTACTGCCCATCAACCAGCCTTCCAGAGCCTTGGCAGAACAATCCACATAGTCTACCCAGTCTTGAGTCTGTGCTTTTGGGTGTCTCTGAACTTCAACCTGTACTGTTCAGTGGTTAGGCCAAACCCATCAATAAGAGCACTCTTCAAGACCTTGTAATTGTCAGCATCCTCCTCTCTAACAGTGAGGAGCTTATCTCTACCTTTGTCAGCAAAGGAGAGCCACAAGATTGCTGCCCACTGCTCCTGAGGGACCTTCTGTACTTTACAGGCCCTTTCTAAAGCAGTTATCCATTTGTGGATATCATCCCCACTCTGGTAGGGAGGGACAATCTTGCTCAGGTTCCTATGGTCATAGGACCTTTCCCTATCTCTAGGGACATGGCTGCCACCATGGGACTCTAGTCCCAACTTTCTTCTCTCTCTAAGGAGATCTAGGGATTCTCTATCTAAAGCTAATTGCTTTTTTCTGAGTTCCAGCTGAGTTTCCTCATACTGGACTAGCCTCTTTCTTCTCTCATGAGAGGATTCTCTCCTATGAGATGAGACAGAGCTCCCTATAGAGGTGCCAGAGTGGTTAGACTCCTGAGAAGGAGACCTAGACCTTCTGGGCACACTCTTAATCCTTCCTGGGGGACAAAGAGAGCATCATTCTGATCCTCCTCTTCCTCTTCCTCAGGAAGGGTTGGATTATCCAGGTCAGGGCCATTGTCGCCCTCCTGGCCAGTTTCAGAGGGGGGGCTGGGGGTATTGGTACCCCTGGCCTCCTCCTCTTCTTCTGCCCCACCCTCAGCTCCTACCCCTTCAGTCCCTACAGGCTTACTAAGGTCATAAGCCACCAACAACTCCTTGAGGTGTTGGGTGGTGGGGCTTTGGCCTGTCCTTATTTTTCTCAAGTTACATAAAGCTCTCAATTCCAAGAATGGGAGTGTATCATACTTGGAGGGTGGAAGCTCAATGGCTTCCTGCAAGGATTCTTTGGATCCTGCCCTTAAAGACATTACTAGTGTGGTGTGGTGTATGCACTACCTACTCTAGTGTGGCCTACTAAACTCTCTTGAGTTGTAGAAAGGGTTGTGCTATCCCTTAACACACAACTCTAAGTTCAGTAGAACTTACTGTTATTCTAAGCTTAAATTATATGTACCTTAGGTACCTTTAGTGGTTTTCAGTTGATCAATTCAATTGAGATTATCTGGCAAAACAATAGCAAGCTGGAATCCCACACGCTGCACACCAATGTGAGAAGTTGGCCTGGCATATGCTGTCCACTAATTATAGTGGGCACCTTGCACCAGTCCAAATCGACTCTTATGGTAGGTAGGTTAAAGACAACCTTATTGAAAGCTATCCTAGTGGTAGCTATGGAGAGCAGCCTTCAGGCTAAGTCTTGAAGGAATGTAAAGCAGCTTGTTTTACCAGTCTATAATCTCTTGAGTGACCAAATGAAAGAGCACCACACCAGGTATATATTCAAAATATATGTATTTCTTACTAAACACACCCCTCTAGTCTCTTTATGAGGCTAGAGTTCGAAGTACATAAGTTATAAGATCTTAAATCACAATAATAGCACAAATACACGTTTGGGCCCTAGGGGCGTACCAAACCATATACCAATAAAGTGGTATGCGAACCACGACTGAACTAGACATTAGGCCTAGAGCCTCTAGAAGTGCTTGGACCACAAGGAACCACCCAAGGTAGTGACACAGGGGACCCACGGGAGACGCGTGCAGTGTAAATACACAACCGCAATACGCCGTTAACTTCTATGGAGAAAGTCGGGATCGGGAAAATAGAGGAAAGGGACACTTAGAAGAGGACTAGGACAAAACCCTTTGAGATCTAGGACTTTGAAGAGTCTCTACCCACGGGAGCACTGGAGTACTCGTGTTACCTCACCCAGGGAAGCCGGGTGCATAGGTGCCTTTCGGGGTTGGGTTTCGTCGTCGCTTCGAATGGCGATCTGCTGCAAAGTGCTGCTGGCGGCCAAGAGAAAAGTGTCCGGGTGGATCCAAGAGTGGATCGGAGTTCTGGTGAACCTGAAAGCAGAGGGGACAGAGTCTGGGTCACTAGCCAGTGACCGGGAAGGCGATGGACAGATGCCCACCGATGTCGAGTGCTTCAGGTGCGTTGACGGTCATCTTGACTCTTCAGCCACGAGGTCCGGGAGGCATTGTCGGTGACCAGGAGCAGGATTTAGGCTGGGGCTTGATGTCTGTCGAGTGCTGAGGGGCCGGCGACCGGATTGGACCCAACAAGCCTTGGCAACGGCAAGTCTTGAGTAAGATGTAGATCGTCGATGGTGCAGACCAGCAAGGTCTGTGGAACTCACCCAGCGAGGGTAAGTGAGGGCAGGCCTGGAGCAACCAGGATGCCAAGTAAAGAAAAGATTGGCCTTCGTTAAGGGCTACTAGCCAACGGGCTAGCGACCGTGAAGGAGCCTCGTGACGCCGCACGTGGAGCTGGCTTGCAGGACACTCGTGGAGTGGGGGCCAGTGATCTTCGGTGCAGGTGGTGCTGGAGGCTAGGGCTACTCGGAGCCCAAAGCACGATTTCTTGGGAGACCCAGAAGATGGTGCACTTGCAAATGTGCTTGGTGTCCAGGGGTCACGGTCTCAAGTCACCCACGATAGCCACGGGCCTCAGCTTTGCTGGGGACTCAGGGTAGCCTTGGGGAAGTCTGAGAATCCACCTCTGGTGATGCGATGACTTCGGTGTCCGACGGGAGCTTCAGTAATGCGAACCGGACAGATGATTCTTTGGTGCCTGCCAAGCAGGGGAGTCACTCCTTGACCCCAAGGGAGATTCTTCAGTCCTCTAATCTTGTCGTAGAGCGTCGAAGGTCCAGGATTCAGTGTCAGAGTTTCGTCCAGGTATAATCTAAAGTCCTAAGGACTGGGTTCCTACCTTTATTCTAAAAATAGGGGTTGGACTACTCTGTGGCCCCACCTATGGGTGGGTCAGGGCAGAGGGGTGGCTACACCCCTTTCCCTTTGTCCAGTTCACGCCAAAGCAGGGGCTGCAAGCCCCTGATCCGGTTTGAACTGGGGTATGCACAGGGACACCAAATGTGCCCCCAGTGCAGGACTTCAAAGCACACAGATGGTGCTCCCGCCCAGCCCCAATACACATTATCCTGTCTGGGGAGGTGGTCACACCTCCCTGGGACAGGAAACCTATTGTCCAGGCCTCCCCTGCCGGAGTTTCGTCCAGCAGCAGGAGGCCAGACTCGTGTCTGTGGCAGCAGGATCCATTTTGTGATGCCAGGGCTTTGGAGAGAAGTTACCGGGTTAGTCAGGGTTAACATGTCTTTCCCTCTAGAAGGGTGGAATGCTACCCCCGCCGCCAGAATTGGCGGGGGGTAGTATTCCAAGATGTTTGACACCAAACACGACATGTTTAGGTGCAGCCATTCCAAAGTTAGCATTTTACCGCGAGGATATAATGCGCTTAAGAGTATATGGTCAGGCTGCACTACAAACAGCATCAGAGATGGTCTCCGAACGCTGCAGAGGGGCCCTGCTCATGGAGCGGAGACCAAGTACATAGTCCACTATATCTTGCTTTGGGGGCTTGAGAGGTAACTCCCATCCTTCCTTCACCAAGCACAGTGGACCCCTCACAGGGTGGCCAAACAGAAGTTCAAAAGGGCTGTAACCCACCCCCTTCTGAGGCACCTCCCTATATGCGAATAAAAGGCAGGGCAAGAGTATGTCCCATCTATGCCTAAGCTTTTCTGGGAGCCCTTTATTCATGCCCTTCAAGGTTTTGTTGAATCTCTCAACTAAACATTGCATTGTGGGTGATAGGGTGTGGTGAACTTATAAGTCACTCCACACTCCTTACACATTGCTTTCAAGTACCCAGACATGAAGTTAGCACCCCTGTCTGATACTACCTCCTTAGGAAAGCCCACTCTTGAGAAGATTCCCAGGAGGGCCCTTGCCACCACAGGTGCTGTAGTGGTCCTGAGGGGAATAGCTTCTGGGTACCTGGTGGCATGATCCACTACCACCAGGATAAACCTGTGCCCAGAGGCTGTTTGGGGATCCATGGGACCAACAATGTCAATCCCTACCCTCTCAAAGGGCACCCCCACCACAGGTAGTGGTATCAGGGGGCCTTTGTAGTGCCACCTGCTTTGCCACTGGCTTGGCAGGTTACACAGGAGCGACAAAACTCCTTACTGTCTTCAGACATGTGGGGCCAGTGAAAGTGAGGGACAATTCTGTCCCAAGTCTTGTTCTGGCCCAGGTGTCCTGCTAAGGGAATATCATGGGCTAGGGTCAATAGGAAGCCCCTGAACTTCAAAGGTATTACCAACCTCCTGGTAGCACCAGGTTTGGGGTCTCTACTCTCTGAGTACAGGAGTCCATCATCCCAATACACTGTATGGGGACCACTAGCTTTCCCAGCAGCCTCAGCAGCAGCTTGCTGTCTGAGGGGTTCAAGGGAGGGGCAGCTCTGCTGCTCCTGGCTCAGATCTGCCCTAGAAGGTCCCCCTGTCCCCAAGAACTCAACCTGGTCAGGTTCAAGTTCCTCTGGGACAGTTCCTTCTTCAGGGCTGAGATCATCCCCTCAAGGGACTGATCTTCCTCCTGAGCCAAGGGGGAAGGCACTGCCTTAACCCTACTACTCCTCCTCTTGGAAGGCACTTGGTCCATTCTTCCAGAATCCAAGGCCTGTTCAGTGCTAGACATTTTGGCTTGTGACCTGGTCACAGCAAACACATCTGCAGGGATCCCCAGCATTTCTGCATGGGTCCTGAGCTCCACTTCTGCCCAAGCAGAAGTCTCTAAGTCATTGCCAAGCAAGCATTCGACTGGTAGGTTTGCACTTACCACAACCTTCTTAAGGCCAGTTACCCCTCCCCAGGAGAAGTTAACAACTGCCAGAGTATGGTCTGTTCTGACATTGCTAGCATTGGTCACTTGGTACATCTCACCAAGCATAACTTGCCCAGGCAGCACAAGGTCTTGTGTCACCATTGTGACACTTGCCCCTGTGTCCCTAAATGCCAAAGCCTCACGTCCATTGATTAAAGGCTGTTGTCTGTACTTGCCCAGATTACTGGGACTCACAGTGGAGGTCACATCCATGCCTCCATCACAGACTAACACAGCCTGAGTCAGTTCCCTGACTAAGTCAGAGCCCAGTGGGGGTACCCATGTGAAGCAGATCCTACTCTCCTACACACCTCTCAGCAATCCCACTGTGTGGGGCTTACTGGAGGTAACAGGTAGGCCAATTGGCCCCTAAGGACCCCCAGCAGTGAAGGGGACTTTAATCCCCATCCAAGAGCGCCCCAGGGAGCGCATTTGCAGAGTGGTGGGCAAAGGGGGCGTGGCATGCTATGAGAACTTACCAATCCTGCTGTGTTGGACATACTGGAAGTAGCAGGAGGGGTACTTGGTGTAGGAGAGTAGGATCTGCTTCACAGGGGTACCCCCACTTTTTGCTGATGCTTCACTGTTTTTCGACATTAGTCTGGCTGGGGCCCTGCTAATCAGAACCCCAGCCTAGCTGCTTCCTCTCTAAAATGGTTTCCATGTGCCTTAGGCACATCTCTGATTGGAATCTGGAGTGCCCTTATAAGTCCCTAGTATATGGTATACTATGTACCAAGGGCATAGGTACCTCAGAGGCCTGCCAGGGGCTGCAGCATGTATTATGCCACCCCTGGAAGGCCATCCAAACTGACACCACAGGTCTGCTACTGCAGCCTGGGTAAGGTGGTGCATGCACCCCTTACTGTGATATAGGTTACCTATATCACGAAATACATACACACATATAAACCTATAAGTCACTCCTAAGGCAGGCCTTATCAATCCTAAAGGCAGAGTGCGTGGTTCCTATGTGAGAGGGTGCCCTGCGTGAGCAGGGCCCCTCTTCAGCGTTCGGAGACCATCTCTGATGCTGTTTGTAGTGCAGCCTGACCATATACTCTTAAGCGCATTATATCCTCGCGGTAAAATGCTAACTTTGGAATGGCTGCACCTAAACATGTCGTGTTTGGTGTCAAACATCTTGGAATACTACCCCCGCCAATTCTGGCGGCGGGGGTAGCATTCCACCCTTCTAGAGGCAAAGACATGTTAACCCTGACTAACCCGGTAACTTCTCTCCAGAGCCCTGGCATCACAAAATGGATGCTGCTGCCACAGACACGAGTCTGGCCTCCTGCTGCTGGACGAAACTCCGGCAGGGGAGGCCTGGACAATAGGTTTCCTGTCCCAGGGAGGTGTGACCACCTCCCCAGACAGGATAATGTGTATTGGGGCTGGGCGGGAGCACCATCTGTGTGCTTTGAAGTCCTGCACTGGGGGCACATTTGGTGTCCCTGTGCATACCCCAGTTCAAACCGGATCAGGGGCTTCCAGCCCCTGCTTTGGCGTGAACTGGACAAAGGGAAAGGGGTGTAGCCACCCCTCTGCCCTGACCCACCCATAGGTGGGGCCACAGAGTAGTCCAACCCCTATCTTTAGAATAAAGGTAGGAACCCAGTCCTTAGGACTTTAGATTATACCTGGACGAAACTCTGAAACTGAATCCTGGACCTTCGACGCTCTACGACAAGATTAGAGGACTGAAGAATCTCCCTTGGGGTCAAGGAGTGACTCCCTGCTTGGCAGGCACCAAAGAAGCATCTGTCCGGTTCGCATTT
This sequence comes from Calotriton arnoldi, assembly GCA_963921515.1. Taxonomy (NCBI): domain Eukaryota; kingdom Metazoa; phylum Chordata; class Amphibia; order Caudata; family Salamandridae; genus Calotriton; species Calotriton arnoldi. Next base: position 21,419 of record CAWUFW010023444.1, read on the forward strand.
CTGAAGCTCCCGTCGGACGCCGAAGTCATCGCATCACCAGAGGTAGATTCTCAGACTTCCCGAGGCTACCCTGAGTCCCCAGCAAAACTGAGGCCCGTGGCTATCGTGGGTGACTTGAGACCGTGACCCCTGGACACCGAGCACATTTGCAAGTGCACCATCTTCTGGGTCTCCCAAGAAGTCGTGCTTTGGGCTCCGAGTAGCCCTAGCCTCCAGCACCACCTGCACCGAAGATCACTGGCCCCCACTCCACGAGTGTCCTGTAAGCCAGCTCCACGTGCGGCATCACGAGGCTCCTTCGCGGTCGCTAGCCCGTTGGCTAGTAGCCCTTAACGAAGGCCAATCCTTTTCTTTCTTGGCATCCTGGTTGCTCCAGGCCTGCCCTCACTTACCCTCGCTGGGTGAGTTCCACAGACCTTGCTGGTCTGCACCATCGACGATCTACATCTTCCTCAAGACTTGCCGTTGCCAAGGCTTGTTGGGTCCAATCCGGTCGCCGACACCTCAGCACTCGACAGACATCGTGTACCAGCCCGAATCCTGCTCCTGGTCGCCGACAACGCCTCCTGGACCTCGTGGCTGAAGAGTCAAGACAACCATCAACGCACCTGAAGCACTCGACATCGGTGGGCATCTGTCCATCGCCTTCCTGGTCACTGGCTAGTGACCCAGACTCTGTCCCCTCTGCTTTCAGGTTCACCAGAACTCCGATCCACTCTTGGATCCACCCGGACACTTTTCCCTTGGCCGCCAGCAGCACTTTGCAGCAGATCGCCATTCGAATCGACGACGAAACCCGACCCCGAAAGGCACCTATGCACCCGGCTTCCCTGGGTGAGGTAACACGAGTACTCCGGTGCTCCCGTGGGTAGAGACTCTTCAAAGTCCTAGATCTCAAAGGGTTTTGTCCTAGTCCTCTTTTAAGTGTCCCTTTCCTCTATTTTCCCGATCCCGACTTTCTCCATAGAAGTTAACGGCGTATCGCGGTTGTGTATTTACACTGCACGCGTCTCCCGTGGGTCCCCTGTGTCACTACCCTGGGTGGTTCCTTGTGGTCCAAGCACTTCTAGAGGCTCTAGGCCTAGTGTCTAGTTCAGTCGTGGTTCGCATACCACTTTATTGGTATATGGTTTGGTACGCCCCTAGGGCCCAAATGTGTATTTGTGCTATTATTGTGATTTAATATCTTATAACTTATGTACTTCGAACTCTAGCCTCATAAAAAGACTAGAGGGGTGTGTGTAGCAATAAATACATATTTTTTTAATATATACCTGGTGTGGTGCTCTTTCATTTGGTCACTCAAGAGATTATAGACTGGTAAAACAAGCTGCTTTACATTCCTTCAAGACTTAGCCTGAAGGCTGCTCTCCATAGCTACCACTAGGATAGCTTTCAATAAGGTTGTCTTTAACCTATCTCCAATAAGGGGTTGTTTGGACTGGTGCAAGGTGCCCACTATAATTAGTGGACAGCATATACCAGGCCAACTTCTCACAAGGTGGACACTGGCCATGCCCCCTTTCTCCACCACTCTGCAAACACACCTCCTAGTGCGCTCTTGGTTGGGGATGAAGTCCCCTTGCCTCCTGAGGGTCCCTGGGGGCCAACTAGCCCTCCTATTACCTCTAGTAAGCCCCACACAGCTGGATTGCTGAGAGTGGTCAGAGGCCACGCCCCCTTTTTATATGACTCTGCAAACACGCCTCCTGGTGCACTGCTGCTTGGGGGATGAAGTCCACTTCACTCCTGAGGTCCTCAGGACACAAGGGGGACCTCATTGCCCCCCACCGGTGCACCAAGAGGCACGTTTGCATAGTGTTGTAATAAGGGGTGTGGCCTCGGACCACCTCTCTGCAATCCCACTGTGTGGGGCTTACTGGAGGTACCTGGTGGACTAGTTGGCCCCTAAGGACCCTCACCAACGCAGGGGACTTCATCCCCCAACCCAGAACACGCCAGGAGGCACGTTTGCAGAGTGGTGCAGGGAGGGGGCGGGGCCTCCAGTGACTTGACAGATTCTTTTTTATTTTTTTTATTTTACATAGGGGGCTGTGTGGCCACCCTTACCTTGAACCTTTTGGGCCCAGGGGACCCCATACCCCGGGTCCTGAGCCATTTTTTTATGTGAAAAGGGAGGGGCATGAGGCCCCTCTCCTGAGGCCGATTTTGGCCCCAGGGAATCCCATCCCTGGGGCCCGGCAAAAAGTTTTTTAATGGAAGAGGGGCCATGTGGCCCCCTTCCCTTGGCCACTTTTGGCCCTGGGGCCTGCCCACCCTTTCTTTTTTTAAATTTAGGAGGGGGCCGCGTGGCCCCCCTCCTGAGGCCAATTTTGGCCCTGAGGACCCCATCCCTCAGGCCCAGCCTTATTTAAAAAAAAAAAATTAATTAAAAAGGGGAGGGGAGGGGAGGAGTGGCCCCCCTCCCGGGCCATTTTCGGCCCCGGGATCCCCATCCCTTGGGGCTTGGCCTCTGTGTTGGGGACTGCGGGGGGAGCCCCTAGGCCCCCATGGTCCCAGCCGGCTCCCCGCATCCTGTGGGAGCTGGCATTGCTTTTGGGCAAAGGGAGCTGCTCACATGCAGCTCCCTTTGACCAAAAGCAATTCTGCTTCGCTTCATGGAAACTGCAATGTCCTGGGGGTGGGTACCCTGGGCCATTGCTGGAGCTGGCCTTGGAGGGTGGTGGGCCCCAGGGCCATGGAGGGCTCCATGAGGGGGGCCGCGTGGCCCCCTCCAACATGTGTGTAGCTCCAGGGAGGTGGTGGTCCCCGGGGGTCCACAACGGACCACCATATTTGAATAATTAAGCCCCGGGGAGGTGGCGGTCCCCGTGGCTTGGGAAGGCCTGTGAGGCCCCCACCCCTAATTAATTAAAGCCCCGGGAAGGTGGTGGTCCCCGGGGCAGCATGGGGTGGCAGGAGCTCCCCCACGCATTTTACATAAATAAAGCCCTGGGGAGGTTGCGGTCCCTGGGGCTGCGGGGGGCCACGTGCCCCCGCATTTGCATGAGTATAGCCCCAGGGATGTGGTGGTCCCCAGGGTTATGGGGGCCCTGCAGGGCCCCCGTACCTAAGTATACATTGCCCACGGGACCTGGCCCACCCGGGCTCTTACAACAAACGAAGCGCGGGAGTCCGCATTTCGTTTTCTTTTTCTTTTTCAGCCAGATTCGCGGACCCTATGTGAATCCTGTGGAAAATAAAAATAAAATGCTTTTTTGGCCCTCGGGGTCCCTGTGGGACCCCTTGAGCAGGCCTTGGGGTTCAGGGTGTTTCTACCCTGCCCCCTTTTCTTTTTTTTAACCTTTTTTCTAGTGACGTGGTTCAACCGAGTCAGAAGATGGCTGCCAACACTTCCTGGTTTGAAGTTTTGGCAGCCAATCACAAGTCAGCTCATGATCGGGAGAGTTTGTGAATCCACCGCGGTCACCAGATACTAATATTTTTTATGTATGAATTTCTCACGAACTGCTGAACGGATTTACACATTATAAAAAAAAGTCGTTTTCTGAACCAAAACCTACCTTTTTGCAAAATTTGGTATAATTCCGTTCAGCAGTTCGGGCTGTAGCCTTGTCTAAACTTTCCTATGGAAATTAACACGGAGAAAATGCGTTTTGGGACCCCCTTTTTCTCAGCCCCCGCTTGACGAATCACCCTGAAACTTTCAAGACAGGAGCTGACCGGAGCGCCCCATTAGTTTTGAAAATTTCGTAAAGATTCGTCAACCGGCACCAAAGATATTGGCAAAATAAAAAAATGCTTTTTGAATAGAAACAAGGTCCTAACTATAACTACCTACTGGCAACCGCCAGTAGGTAATACATACATATATATATTCACAAAAAAAAACAAAGGTTACAGGGGTGTTATAATTAGGCTGACATTTCACTCGTACAAAACCAGAGAAATTCAGCCGCCATAGTTACCTGAGTTAACTATAACTTGCGCCCCTGCAATGCACTGCTTATGACCTCACATATTACATCACTCATGACATGGTCAGTGACATCTCAAATGACATCAATGATGACATCAGTAATGACATCATCTACATCATCTCTGACGCACCCACTCACACTCCTATGGAATCTTTTATACACCCACTGCCACTCCCACACAACCATTCACAAACCAATTGATAGAGCTATACCAGAATGTACACACCCACTAACTAATTCATAGATGTACACACACATCAACTTGCTCACCCATACTGCCAATCATACACCTGCTCACTCACTAATACAGCCATTGACATATCCACTCATATACCCACACAGGCACTCACACACTGAGTTAGTCATCCATAGAACTACTCACACACCTACACACTCACCCATATAGTCAATCATACAGGTATGTACTAACCCAAACAGTTACATACACATACACTTACTTGCTCATACAAATAGTAACACATATTCATTCATCTATACAGTCACTGACAGAAAAAAGCACTCATCCATATAGCCACTCTTTTATTCACTCACTGACGCATACAGACATTCACAAACCCTATCACTCACCTATACTGCCTTTCATGTACACAGTTATTCAGCCATACTGTCACATGCACTCAGTTACCAACACAGCTATACAGACACTCACTCCCCCATACAGCTTCTCAAAAACGCACACAGTACCTCATAAGGCCACTGGCTTACCCACTCACTCATCCATACAAGTAGTCACACACCTCTTCACTATCACAGATAGAGAACATGACAATGATAGAGGTTCAGCTCAGCTCTCGGAAGAAGGCTTGCTCGAACACCCCCAATTAGCATCCACAAACTGGAAAGAGTTAGATTTAGCACAGTAAGTGTGCTGATGGTGCATGAAAGACACGCTTTTTGAGCGTCAAGTAGCTAGGGACGGAATGCATTAGTATAGGGTCACTTGGCAGCTATACAAAATTAGTCAGGACTCTGATGAGGACAGATACATGAACAGGTAAGAAAAGCTTAAGGTAGGTGTGCGGTCCCAGGGATATTACATAGGTAGAAGGCAGATAATAAAGGTAGTACAGATACACATGTCATGTATTCATCTTCGCCTATGGATTTAAACCCATTGGTGCCTTACTCACCCCATAGTGGCTTACTATGGCATGTAAGGATAAATGTTTGACCTGCTTGCCATGTTCATCCTCCCTCAGAACTTAGTAGATGTTCAGTTTGCTGTATGATAAGTGCATTACAATCACAGCACTGCACATAACGGTGGATGGGAGATATGCTACATTCTTATGGACTTCTCTGTTTTTTAAAAACTACTGTCCTTCATAGTTTATGATGTCCTCTTAAGGAAACTTTGGAGAATTCCCAAGCATGTTTGCCTTAGTTTCAAAGGTATATATGCTTGCTCAGTATGAGGAATAGGCGATGGGGCATACTCTGACACCCCCAACTTGTATCTACAAACAGGAAGGAGTTGGATTTAGCACAGTGAGTGCACTAAAGGCGCATAAAAAAGACATGTCTTCCTGAGCCTCATGGAGCTGTCATGGGAGCCATTAGTAAAGGTTCACTAGGCATGAGTTCGGTAATGTTCAGAAAGAAGAAGGTGGTTACTTGACAAGTGCAAAAATGTGGTCAATCTGATTCCGCCCTGTGGCGTATGAATGCAATGGGCCCTTGCATGGTGGTGGTATGTTGATGTGAGTGCTCTGATCTGTTGGATTGGGATTGTGGCCAGCGGTATGAAAGCCTTGTGTGTGGTGCATGAATGGCATGTGAATGGACCATAAAGCGGTTGGTGAGTTGAAGTGGCTTCATGGCTCACGTTCAGAAGGCTTGGTTTCATATTTAGATACTTTGATAAGAATTTGTGCTTTGAAGTCAGTATTTCTGGAGGTGCTAAAACCAACCAGTGTAAGTGATGGATTGACTTTAACAAATTAGTACCAGATTTGTATCTGTAGTGGTAAGATGCCCCTTAGTAAGATCTCCTTGGTTTTGTTTGTCATTATGGGTAGCTGTTGATTTTGTGCCCTAGCTCAGCCTTCACCCAGGCAAACCTGCACATTTTTTAAAACTAGACAACCAGGGGAGTACAGGGGTACATGACTTGCGTGACTCTCACCAGGATTTGTTACCCAGAATCCCCTGCAAAGATCAAACTTTGCCTAAAACACATTTCTTTTGCATTTCTGTGAGGAAAAGTCCTTGAATCTGCAGGCAACCACAAGTTCTCTACCACCCATTATTCCTCCAAGTCTCCCTAGAAAATCAGGGCCTCACTTGTGTGGGTAGGCCAAGTGCCCGTGACAGGGAAGGACCCAAGACATATTGTGGAGGCATCAAAATTATCTATCACGAAACAACCTGTTTTTGCAAGGGGGCACCTGCGTTGTTGGTCCCGAGCTCAGTGGACATTTAAGGAAACCTACCAAACCCAGACATTTCTGAAAAAGATATACCCCGGGAGTCCAGGGAGGTGTAGCTTGGTTTTCTTACCCAGAATCCCCTGCAAACCTCAACATTAGCTAGAAAAATCACCTTCTTCCCACACTTCTCTGTGGGAAAGTTGTGAGATCACTGGACTGGCACAAATTTCCTACCACCCAGCATTCCTCCAGGTCTCACAACCCAGAACTTTCCATCACAGAACTATCAAAGTTTGAGGTTTGCAAAGGATTGTGGGTTAAAAAAACATGGTGAGAGCCTTGTAGGTCAGCCCACCCTGGAGACCCCTAGGTGTCTAGTTTAAAAAAATGTACTGGTTGATTAGGTTTCTCTAGGTGCCAGCTGTGCTAGGGTCCAAAATATAGAGCTTCCCACATTGAAAAAAAGGCTCAGTTTTCAGTAGAAAAATGTGAGGCCTCCATGTTGCATTTTGGGCCATTTCCTTTCGCGGTCACTAGGCCTATCCACACAAGTGAGGTATAATTTTTATCTGGAGACTTGTGGAAGCATAGAGTAGTAGACCATTTGTTTTTAACAATTGGATTTTGCTGCATTTGTGCCTTTTAAATGAAAGCCAGTGAATAAAAAACATGACATTTAGAAAAATATCCTCTAAATCATATGCTAGTATGGGTGTCCACAAATTCAGAGATGTACATTGTTCTTTGTTTTGAATCCTGAGGTTGATTGGTATGAGTTGTGAGTTAACTATACATAGAAAAGCAAGTGTGTAGTAACCAAAGGATAAACTTACTTCTAACTTGTCAAGTGTACCCTATTCCTTTGGTGAGGCGAAGGGGTCCCTCTCTTTTCGTTTCTGGTTTCAAATAACGACTGCTCCTAACCTCCATATCTTATGCCCATTTCAGAAATGCATAGGGTTCCTACATACCCATTTTTCACTCTGCCTGTTTTGCTATTTTAATTGGTCTATGCTCGGTTCTCAATGTAAAACTATTGTACGGTGCAGCTCAGTAGTTGGCTCTGGGTAGCTTGGGTTCTTGGATAGCCTACAAACCCTATTATACCTGCAAAGAAAAGGGTCTCACAGGCTTAAGGTATATTGCTTTTGTAAACTGGTCATTGTGACAAAAGTTACAAATGACAATGTTGTCACAAATGCCCATTTTTTTCTACTAATTTTCTATATTTCCTTATTCAACAGTTACTTTCCTTGGGAAAACCTTGAGGGATCTACATATATGACCACTTGGTAAGTTTGATATTTTATCTAGTTTTCAGAAATCTATAGCTTTTGTGGATCACCCCTGGGTTTCACACCTGTTTCTACCACAGGCTGGAAGTAGGTTGAAAGCACAAAAAATAGAGAAAATAGGCAACCTCTTAGAAAAATGCAAAACCTATAGCACAAAATTTGTTTTTCTGATTCAGCTCTGCATGTCCGTGAAAGCTGAGAAGATGGTGACTTTAGTACAGTAAACAATATGTGGATGCCATCTTAAGAAAAAAACAGACACTTTTTTATGGAGCACTTTTTCCCTATTTTGTTTAAAAAAACCTCAACATTTTGCTATATTTTGATTATTTTCTTGGTCCCATCCAGGGCAATCCACATACCCTGGGTACCATTAGAATTCCCTGAATGTTGGCAAAAAGGATTCAAATTTGGTGAGGATTCCTTATCTGTAAAACAATTTATGGGGCCCTAACTGCGAACGACCCCAAATAGCCAAAAAAGGGCTCAGCACTGGGCAGGGAAAACGCCCAGCAGTTAAGGGGTTAAGTGAGGAAACCACTACTTCTTTTCTACTTTTGTTTTGGGTTTTCCATGTCAGACAGCTTCTAACTTAATTCCACCTTCCTGCTGACACAAGGACAATATAGAGGCTCTGTAAACTATACATTCACAAGGTCAATAGTAAGCAACTCTCTTGATGGCAATTGTTGTCCATGTTGATAGTATAGGATGCACGTACAATACTGTTGAAATATATGCATATGGACAGAACTTGTCATCGTTTGTTTTATAAGTGTACCTAAGGTTCGTAAGAAATACATCCTTGTCTTCTGAAAGCTTCTATACATGCAGCAAGAGTCACCTTGCATGGTACTGGCATTCTCTTCTGTGGCCAGTCAGAGGCACCTCTTTGTTTGTTAACATTTGAAAAGGTGGTAATTGAGAGGATCCACTCTCCTTATTGCTTGATTTTGTGGGTAGTAAGAGGCACTACTCTTATTTATGTGGGCAGTAAGGGACTGCATCACATAAGATTACCATCTTCACCTCACATCTTATCTGTAGAGTCAGTTTAGCAATACATTTTTAACATGGGCTTCAGGAAATCCCCGATCATAACATAATCAAAGGCGCATGCAGACGGCAGGAGAGCTCGAATTTTTGTTTATAAAAGTGTATTTATGTACTCGGGGTACAAATTATTTATATCAAAGTATAGCCGTGTTGTCACCAGGCATCAACCAGTAATGTTGCCAAAGTGTATTTGTGAAGTAAGGGAATGGCACCCACAGTCTCAAAGTGGTGGCAGTTGAGAACCTGAAATGCAGACATGTCAAGGCAAGATTTATACAACCTGAATAACATAGGAATGGCACCCATGAGAGTCAGGGGGCACAGCTGGCCATAAAAACATTTAGGGCCATCTTAACGATTTCAATGGAGCAGGGCAGCACAGCTAGTCACCTTGCTGCACTTACCTGCATCACAGGGAAAGGGCAGGAATGTGCCATATTTATCCAATACTGTGCATTCCTATCCTTTTTCTTTGTGCTGGCACCATTTTGCGCTAATCCAAAACGCAGGCCCCGTGGTGCAAGAGTAGGCAGGATTGTTTTTGTGCTGGAAGGTGCACCTTGCTGCACAAAATAATTCTGAGATGCTTTTCCTCTTTCTATGTGTGCCGCAGAATGCAGAATGCAGAATGCAGCACACATAGGAAAAGAAAAAACGAGGAGAAATAAACATGTTTCTCTTTATTCTGCCTTCTTTTGGGGGGCGTATATTTTTGGCACATTCCCAAGTGTGACAGTATCAATTTATTATGTATTACCAATCAGAAACGGTATTTCATGCACAATATATGCAATTAATCATGTTTATCTTATTTGTAAGTGGGACAAATTGGACACTGTACCCCTCCAAACTCCGTGACTGATCACCGCAAATCCATCAACTGTCCTGCAAACAGGGCTGAATTGGGAACGCAAACCAGCCCTGGCAATTGAGTCGGACCGGCCGTGTGCGGGGAAGGATGGGGTGCGCATGGAGAATAATGCAGCTGCTTTTGTTACAGGGGGCCGATATTGCAGCTGTGCTGCAAAACTGGCCCCCAGTAACAAAAACGACCCCCAGGGGTCCAAAACCTGACCCCACCCTGGCGGCCCACCGTGGAAACACCTGGTGCTCGCTACAACTGGTCTGGCCCTGTCTGCAAATGATGACGGCAGGCCCTCTGCGGACACTTCCTGTTTTTCAAGAGGAGCTCGGCTGTGCCAGTCACAGTTCATGTCATGAGCAACTCCTTTGTCACTTTTGTGTGAACTTAGTGCAAACCTATCTACTGCCTGTTACAGGTGCATGCCACACGCTACTTCTCTCTTTTCTCCAAAGCAATGGCGCTGGAACTGGGAGTGCTGGAGGAGCTAGAGCACCCTCAGAAATTCTGAAGGGTGTGACTTGGAAAATTTGCAATTTAGAGGCAATCAATAGTGTTTTTTTCATTATAGTATTTACAGTGTGTCCAATCAGGCACAGATCACCAAATGTCAAGCAGCATTTTACATTGTTTCAGTTTCAATGTATTTTATAAAACAGAAGTTCTTTTTCTTGCTGGCTTTAAGGTGATGGTATTCCGTAGCCTGGTTGATACAGTCCACAAGACTGTTAAAGGAAACATCTAAAAGGTTAATGAAGCATTCATAAAATAAGCTTACTCTTTCTAAGGTGTGAATATATTTTAAAATCTGTTACTGTGATGAGAAATACAAATAAAACACATTTCCTTTTATTAGATTGATGTGTTTATCTGAAACTTCAAGGCAAGGTGAATTTACATGCCGAGACCAAGGTGAAGTTGTGAAAACATAGTCCTTTCTGAAAAAGAACAAAGATTCCCAAGCTTGCCTAATGTAAAGTTTCACTACACCTGACCCATTCCCTGCTGATTGATGTTTCACTCAAGATTAATAGGTCTTCAGGTTGCAGGTAATTGTGTTTCCCCGCTGTCAGTCAAGATAGCCCTAGGCCAGAGGGAAACACAATAGTGTCACTTGTTGCATTTCCTACTGCCTGGCCTGGAGGTTCTGGCCGCAAGGAATGAGACTGTTCATTTTGCCACTGGCAGACAAATGGTAAGAGCCTTCTGAACAGCGAGGGTAATGCCCTGTGTGGCAGTGGGAATGATCCCACTGCTGTGCAAGGCATCTTTTTGGCCCATTGGACTTGGCATATTCGCTCACCCATCTACTCACGTGATAACTGAGCAAAAATAGCACCTTGTTACATATAAGTTAGTCATTGCTCCTAAGAACACATAAAACATGAACTCCTTCTTCCTGGCCCCCTGCAATAGAAGGTTATAGGTGCCTGAGAAATAAAAGGAATTAGGATCATCTACAATTTACCAATTACAGTATAACTCATTTAGCCACACCATAAAGCTCAGAGTCAATTAATGGGATTAAGTATGGACTTATTCCAAATTTAAAGCCAAGCTGATATAAATCAGTCACAGAAACATTTAAAGCCAAGCTGGTATAAATCAGTCACAGAAACATAGTATAAAAAACCAGAATCACTAAGGGATATCCTAAATGACGTATAAAATTTATCTTTAATAACAGAAAGCAAATGAGGGATTCTGTAGCTGCTATACAAAGAATGAGAAACAAAGGAACATATTTACTAAAACATGTCAGAGCGCGGTGTTATGCCAAATTTGGCAATGCCGCGATCTGACATTTTTTAAATGCAAGGATGAGCCGTATTCACAAGAATACAGCTTACCCCTGAGTTTCCCCTAGCGTTGGCGAATAAAAAGCTGCCTTGTGCCAATGCAGGCACCCTTTCGCCATGTTGCAAGGTGCGATTGTTTATGTGCAGGAAAGGACACCATCCTGCACATTAGCATTAAAGGCTATTTGCTCTTTCTATGTGTGCTGCAGAATGCACCACACATGGAAAGAGCAACATACGAGGAGAAATAAATATTTTTTCCTCATATTGCCATACTAAGACCATGTATTCCCTGGCATTAGTTTTTGGCGCTGCCTCAGCGTTTTAAATCTGAGACAGCATCAAAAAGCAATGGGTGTTGTGGTGGAACGCCCACTGCAACACCCATTGCACGCCCCTTTGCCGCAGAGGACTGCGGCGGAAAGGGGCATATTCACAATGTGGTATTAAGCCACGTTAAGTGACTTAGCGCCACCTTGTAAATATGTGAAACGGCGCTACACCACTGGAGCGTCAAAAAAAGTGATGCTCCGTGGCGAAAGAGGATTGTAAATATGCCCCAAAGTCTGGTGAGAAGATTGAAAGTTTCGATCCTCTTGCCTATACATGAGGTTGTCTAAGAAGATCTACTAAACCCTATTCTAAACTAGGAATCAGGAAACCCTTTTAGGCAGGGAAGCATAGAAAAGTGTCAGCATAGTAGAACTTCTGTAGAAGTTTTCTAAAGGGAAAGAATATTTTATAGCATAAAGTCACAAAAAAGAGATGTCGCAAAGAGGTCTATACCTCTCTAAAGGGAATCTGAACAAAGCTAAAGTGTAATCCTCAATTATACCTACAACAGAACCTTTGAGAATCACATATCACATGTCTCATGTATTTCATTCTTCGAAAAACAAAACTTGGCAACTACACTCGAGATTTCTTTCCTTTGGTCCACTCTGTCGAACCTCCTTGGATTTCTCCCATCTTACTATTCCGCAAGGACAGTAGTCCTCCCTTTGTTCGTTAAATCGTCCTATCCTTGCCAAAAGATTATTTTTTCGAGCCCCACTATCTCTTTCACACAATGTCCCTTTTTTAACCATGAACTCATGCAACTTCACCTGCAGAGGAGAGAACAATATTGCATTTAAAACAAGCATTCCCTTTAAAAGTTAAACATTAAGAAATCTGAATGCCTAAGGCTTTTGGTGAACTTAATACAGCAAGTATCTCAATACACATTTAAATGCAGATTACCCATATATATATGTGTGTGTGTGTGTGTGTGTGTATACAGTTATGATATAGATGTAAAGCACTATTCAAATGGATACACTTTCAGTTATAAAATAAATGGAGAGTATTTTTTCAAAGAAATAAGTGAACATAAAAGAATTACAATGTTATTCAAACAGCACAAATATAAATATATGTGAGAACTGTGACTCATTGTTACCGTAAGGGAAACGTTAATATGCACACTCAATTAAATGTTGAGATTACACAGTAGATGCACTTTCTGTAACTGTTCAAGTGCACTACATTACATTAATAAGTTTACTATACATGAGTACATAGGGCCATATGTAAACATATATGTGGCCTAGGTAAACATGAAAGGGTGGAGCAAAAATTACTCTGATCCACCAGCCACTTCAGTCCATCGGACAAAACACAATAGTGGCTCACTACTCTTGAGAATCAAGTCAGTACTTACTTGAGTTCCTTCCTTTTCTCTTCCTAAGGAATCTAAGATTGTTAAAAAAATATACATCAGCAGCAGAATTCCAATGACTATTTTACCACATGTGCCTTCTGATAATACAAGGGCCAGATTTATCAGTATCTCACGCAGTGCAGTGCAGTGCAGCAGCCGCAAATGCTGTGCTGCGTGAGAAGGAGTGAGCAAGAGAGTGCCATATTTACAGAAATATGGCACTCTCCTCCTCTTTCCCTAGCGCCGTCACTGAAATCAGCTGCCATGCACCACGGAGACACCTTTGTGCCATATTGTAAGGGTGTCTCCATGAGTCAAGCATAGGTTTTGTACTGCAAGGATACCCTTCCAGTACAAAATACTATGCTTAGACTAATTTTAAACATTTTCCCACTTTGCATGTGTGTTGTACAATGCAGCACACATATGAAGTTAGAAAATAAAGGAGAAAAAAAAGCATTTCTTCTTAATAGCGCCTGGTTCAAGTGTGCACTATTTTCTGATGCTAAGCCATGTCTACTTTTTGAATTAAATCGGATTTAGCATCCAAAACTTTAGGTGACTGCATGGGAACACCCATGAACCACCCATAGTATGCACCCTTGGTGTTAAGTAAAGCAAAGCAGCGCTATTCGCTGCTTTGCTTTGCTTTCACATTATTTCCAGCGCGAAACAAGTTTAGCACTGGAAAGTAAATTGGAAAAGAAGATTTTGCACCGATTTGTGTAACTTTTGTGATTCAAGCACCACGTATTATCTTAGTAAATCTGCCCCCAAGTAGTAATAAACAATGGCAGGCATACCACTGAAAAGCCTGCCACCTATATTTAAGACTTGTGTATGAAACATGCACATCCCCATCCTTTCCCCGGAATAGTAAGTCAGGTTATAAGAAAACTAACCAATCTGGTAGTAGTAAATCTTGGGTACAAGAGTCAAAAACATGTGAAGCAGCCAGTACTTGAATACACATCTATGAGCATCCTGTCCCTTATATTAGATTTTGAAAACCACAGGCAGCAAATATCACTGGGAAATTACCAGGATCCAGGTAGGACTTGAGGATGTTCACCTGTATGTGAGAATTAAAGGCACCAAGAAGGCAGGCAATACTGTGAAAACAATAGTTAGCAGATAGTGTGGTAAACTCAGGGATGGATCACTGAAAGAATATTGATAACAGAAATGCCATGTGGACAGAATATCATGTTAAAAATATCGAGAACCAAAATATTGAGAAGGTAAGTGCAAATAGGTAAGTATAGATTTACTATTCTTAACTCCACATCTACATACCTTGAAGATATATATTTCTTCAAGGTACATGTATGTGGAGTTATATATAGTAAAACTTTGCCTAGGTATTAGAACTCACTTTCACAATATCTTTGTCCTTGATATTCTTGACACGATATTTAGACCATATGATATTTTTTCCAGATGTCTTGTCTAAATACCCTCAGTGATCCTATAGTAGTGGGGCCAATATGAGCGTCTGAGTATGAGGAAACTCTTTAGCCCAGAATACGTAGACACACAGGCTTTGGCCAGTGGTGGAAAAGCCTCTTCAATGCCAGTGTTCTAACTTCTCATTATACTTGGTATGTGTTGTAGAGCACAGGAAATGTTGTGCAATTAAAAGTTTCTAACATATGTTGGGTGATTCTGGGCATTAGTAATTGCTCTTTTAGGTTCATCCAATAGGAAATGCCCAGGGTGGGCTTAGGGAATAATAGCTCAGTGTAAAGTTTGTTTTTTAGCATCAGAAGTGTAAGTAAGTCTGTGCAGTTTCATAAGAAGAAAGTTAAGTGACTCAGGGGCATATTCACAAGGAGCTATCGCCGAATTAACGGCACTTTATCGCAGCCAAAGTCGTGATAAATTTACCTCCCCATTCACCAGCCGGTGTTAACAGCCCACAGCACCAGTTTACCCGCGATAGCAGCCTCAAAAAACATCGCCACAGAGGACCCCCGCAAATATCGCTAATGAGATGCAGAGTAGGCGTTCCCGTGCCAAAAGCCGAGACAACAGCACACCTCAACATTCACAACGACCAGCCACATCGGCGATAAAAACACAAAACAGGTGATAAGGCGCGTTAGCACCAGGAAATTTACACCTGCTCTGACCTGGTGTAAAATCGGACGGCAGCCAGCACCACAAAAGGGAGCACAGCCCAGGGCCACATCCGAAGTGCAACAGATGCCATGGAGCCACCCATCATGCAGCCCGGACACCCAAGAGGGCCACAACACCCACCTCCACCACCCCAGGACCCCAACCCACACCCAGAACCCCAGAACACCCCCCCCCCCGGACCACCACAGACGCAGCGCAGACAAAGACAGCGGAACCCCAGGAAACGTACCAGCCGCACAGACCCAACATCTAACAATGTCACCGTCCACTACAGGCTGAAAGGGACAACCATCCTATGCATCCTGACCATCATCGCCTAACAGGTCTACGGCACCAACACAGCGGACAACCAACATCCCACCCCACACAAAGCTGACAGCTTAGCTGCACCTGTTGGCCCATGGTACCCCCCAAACAACACCCGCCAGAGTCGGAGGAGTCACACAGCCAGCCACATCCAAGTCCCCCACACCTGTCCTGGACATCACCATCACCCTGGTACCCCAGTCCCCATACGTACAACACATTGGCAGGATCCGCTGGAGACCAAGCAAGGACCATACGCCATAGCAGGATGCACGCACGTGTTGGGGGCAATCCACAGCACACATGTACTACCTGTGCCCCCTGGTGACACAGCACACAATCACCTCAACAGGAAGCACACGTCTCACATCAATGTGCAGGCAACAACAGAACACCGTGGAACCCCCAACAATGTTGCCTTTAAATACACAGCTAGTGTGCATGATACCTTCATCCTCCGACAGCCCATCATCAACCAGCGTTCCCAGGATGGCAAAAGGGAAATGCACACCCCCTTGGCAAGTCCGAAATGAACACCCCACACACCTCAACTCCACAACCATGCAACTCAAAACTCTGGCAATGCACACGCCACAAAATCACAACCAACATGCACAACAACATGACCACCTACCAGACACGACAGAACAACTTACAATGGTAACCTGGGCAAGCCCTGAACATGAGCCATCAACGGCATGGCACCTCAGCCACATAATAGCTGAATGTGGGGAGAGGTGGCAACCAGGCATGTGTGAAGGATGCAGTAGAGCTATGATCGGGAAAGCACACGATGCCAAGAGTGGCGGAGATGTGCTGGACAGACCGCAGTATGCAGAACACACCCATATCCATGGCGACATACACCTCTGGCGTATGGAGTGCAGTGGACAGTGGACGCAACCATGCCACCCCATCCAGTGGGGGAACTCGCGGAAATGTTGCCTGTGACGCCACCCCCTAAGCGTCACCGGAGTGGGATGGCCCGGCGTAGGCCACGCCAGCGTAGGGGTGTGAATAAAAAGCACGTAGGCCTGGGCGTGGTCCTCTCCCAGAAAGCCCCACGTCTCTGCCAGGGCGGTGCCTCCCACCCCACCACGAGGCCGACGCTGTCCTCGTGAGCGTAGTTGCCTGCGATGCTATGCGCCTACCGGACCCCAGCACGCTGGACCACGAACCCGTCAGGCCCGCCCCTGCTCAGCCAGGCTACACTGATCACCTGCCGACACTGGCGTGTGTCAAGGAGGGCCCACCACGTGCCGGCGCAAGCTCCAAGCCTGAGTCCCGTGACCTTGGCAGCCACCTCAGACCATCACGGCCTCCACGACACAGGCCTGCTTTATTCCCTTTTCGTTGACGTACTCCACTGCCGTCTTCGGCCTACTCTTCGGACCAGTAGGTCCCATATGTGAAACTGTGTCCTGAGTCATGAATGGAAATGACCCCAAATCCCGGCCAGCGGCCACAGCACCAGACCCCCCCGATCAGTGAGGCATAGTTCCATATGGGCATCTTGCGACACGTGGTGCCACTAACCCTGTACAACGCCAGCCGGCTACACGTGGTGCCACTAACCCTGTTCGACGCCAGCCGGCTACACGTGGTGCGACTAACCCTGTTCAACGCCAGGCGGCTACACGTGGTGCCACTAACCCTCTTCAATGCCAGCTGGCTACACGTGGTGCCACTGAACCTGAACAACGCAGGCCGGTGGGGCCATAAACCTATGCCGGCGACACTAGGTGAATGGGCCGTGCTGACCGCTGCCTCAGGCCTACACCACGGTCAGGTAGGTCACACATTTGGAACTGAGTCTTGATTACACCATGGCAGTGAACATCATTTAAGGCAGAGAACAATTCACTATACTCCCTTCGATGTGGTGCCAACAAGTCTGTGCATGGCATCACAACCACACGTGTCTGTGGGCCTACGCAGACCACTGCCCTGGGGCTACTCTGCGCACGAGTGGGATCACAGATTTGGAACTGAACATCGGTAATTCAAAAGGCAGAATACATATTATCGCACGCACGGAGAGGCGTAAGAGGATGTCGCGTTACAGTCCGGAGGGAACAGGATCATTGTTACAGAGGTGATTGAACACTACCGACAACTGCCACTGTGTCACTAACTCTGTGCCTCGCGAGCCAACGACAACGTGGCTGTGGACCACTGCTGACCGCTGCCTCCGGCCTACACTGCGGTCCAGTAGGTCACAGAGTCTTGATTTGGCAATGTTGGAGTTCACATCTGTGTACCGGCATCATCGCAGACTGCATCCCCTCTCAGCACCTGTGCCACTAAGTGTGTTCCCCGACATTCATGGACACTCACTGGTCGTACATTGGTGGCGTTTGAGTAGGGGCTAGTTTTCATCCTCATGTAGCTGATACCTAATTGTTGGTGAAAACGAGGGTTGCGCTTTCCACTCCTCCATTTGCTGCTTCCAGATAACATCAGACCTTCCGCATCATGCCCTGGAGGACACCTTCCACTCTCCCCCGCAACACTCCACAACATACACCTGGGACATTGATGGGGACCCGCTCAGGTAGCATGGCCCATCTGACAGCACCGCAAGTCACCGTCCCGTAGCTGGGTGCCTGTGCCGGCCGCAGTGCATCTGGGGCCACTAACTCTGTGCTGCTCAGGCCTGGGACCCCTTCTTCTGAGACATTGAATGGCCTCTGTAGCGATGGTCTTGGGGTCATCAACGCCATGTGTCTGTGGCCCTGCACCGTCCGCATCCTCCGGCCTCAACTGCGGGCCACCAGGGCCCACACATAGCATCGAGTTGACCGGCCCGGCTGTCGCATCACCGCAGGAGGCACACACCACCACTGCAAGGACCACCTCCAACCGCCATCTTCCAGAGTCGAAACGGTGGTCCTGACAGACCTACGGAGTTGCTCAGACCTGTCGTGGATGCCATCATCGGCCTGATACCCTGCTCAGCACTCCAGGTGCCAGTGACTCAGTGCACCGCAAGCCATTGTCCGTTACTGATTGAGTTTTGTGCTGTTGTGAGGTTGCGCAGCAATGTCACCTCATGCAGTGGGGTAGACCTGGGACGTTGATGAGGAAGTTGATGCAGGTGTAACACACCCCACTGCATCTGCATCAGGACTAACCCGAAGGGACACAATCCTAGCAATTTCCTCACATGAGCGCGCTCTTCTCTAGTGCCCCTTCCTCAGTGCACTGCAACTCACGGAACCTCCTGACTGAATATTGCGTGACCTCTGTCCTTACTCCGGATCCCTCCATGTTGCTCTGCAGTTGACTCTGTTATGCTTGTGTTTTCTGTTTCCATTACACTGGTGTCCACTGTTCAGGTTGTTGCCAGCACCAAGCACTCCGTGCGGGCTGGCTTATACTCACCCCACACACATCCAGCACAGGCGTCACTGTACATGTGGCCCTGCCAATAAAGGGGCCGGGCGCACGTGCCCATAGCCAGTTCAACATGATATGTGCATGTGTCCCTGTGGTCTTGTTGTATGCATGGGGGCCCTGGGCCCTACGACATTGCATTGTGCTGTGTACAGCAGACATGTCACCACAGGCAGTGGGCTAGAACCTGGACATGTAGCTTTGTCGCCACCCACTCAATTCGTAAGGGTAGTGGACTGTGCCGTCGTACGCAGAGCCAACGTGGGTGTGTGACTGATATGTGCGTGCCCCTGGGCATGGTTCTGTACTGGGTATGTGCATCTGCATGTGTCTCTATGGCAGTGTGGGTCTCCTTTGTGGGGTGTAGGTGGTCCCTGAAGGGTATTGGACACCCACGTATGTGTTCTAGTTCGCATTCCATGGGTTGGGCAACACCCGCACCTGTTGGGCCACCCCCTTTTGGCGTTCTGACACCTGGCATTGGGGTGCCATGTGTGGGTCGGTGAAGTGTTGTGAGCCAGCAGTGATTGCGGGTGCTTCATGCTGTGTGGTCTGTTGCAGGGGCTGGGTTCTCCTCTGAGTAGCTTGTCTGCCCTGGTCCTGGTGGTGGGTTGTGTGGGATGTCCATGGGCTGTTGTAGGGCATCGGTGTCGAAGGTGTGGTGTTCGTCTCCGGCATCACTGATGGGTTGTCTGCTCTGACCTGCTGGAGGTGTTGTTTGTCCCTCTGCATTGTGAAGGGGAGGTGCATGTTGGCATTGTGTTGGCGCCTTGTTCTTGTCGACATGCAGACTGTGTGGCAATGTACATTGTGACTGTTTGGGCGGTGGTGGCTATTTGAGTTGGGACAGTGTACATTTGGCCTTCATGGCTGATGTGGGGTTGTAGCCGTAGATATGCATCTCATAGTTCCCTGCTCTGTCCAATGTGATTGTTCTGTTTCTGTGCCTGGGCGGACCCAGTTGTGTCCCCTGTTCTGCAGTGTGGGTGTTGCACTTTGTGCCACATTGTCATGGTATGTGCTGTGATTGCTATGTGTATGTGCTGCAGTGTGCCAGGGGGATGGGGGACATGTCCCTGGGTAATTGTGGGTGTGCAGTGTGCTACACCTCGTTGTGCATGTGTGCCATTGTGCCCATCAACCCCTGTCCCCCCAGTCCCTGTTGGATCCTCACCCTGTTGTTGTTGTGTCGGGTCCTGTTGAGCTGTGTCCGTACTCCCACCTCCTTGCACCATCTCCACACTAATGACTATGGCCTGGGTTTCCTCCAGCTCCTCCAGTGGCGCAGGACTGCCACCTCCTGTCGCCGTTGCTGCCTTCCTGTTGGCAGCGGGTTTGTACCTGGTTTAGGTTGTCACGTCCTGCCGGCGCCTCTTGGCCTCCAGGATTGGCCTCCTGGGCACTCCGACCGCATTCCAGGTGGTCTGCTTGTGGGTCAGTTGCTGGTAGTGTTCTGTCACCTCCGTGACGCTGGTCTTGTTTTGCTGCGGTCTGCACCCCGTCTTCCTCTCCCTTTTCTCCTTGGCCTTCCCCGACCCCGTTGTTCCTTGCTGGTGGTCTGTGGGGGTTGTGGGGTTCGTGTTGGCCTCTGCGCTGGGTCAGGGTGCATCCATGTTGCTACGTGCTTTGGCTTGTTTCTGGTGTGTTGTTTCTGTGGTTTTTATGGTGCAATTTCCCGCCAGACGCGTGGGATTTGCAGGGCTGTGGCTGCTTTTCGCTACTTTTTGTACCGCGATTGGCCTCATCGCATGATTTCTCGCGTTTCGCATTTTTTAGGCGTGGCGTTGATTTTCACGCTGACATTTGACGCGTTATCTGGTGACTATCGCATGCTACCGCCTTGTTGTGAATTACACGTTGGCACGGGGTTATTTTCCTGCGATAGGCTGCGATATGGAAAGTTGCGTTATGCTACTCTTGCGGTAGTTATCACACGTTCTTGTGAACATACCCCTCAGTGTATTAATAAACATACATCATTATAGGAGTAGATATGTTTAAGAACAAAGCTCTAACGGTGTGTGTGATATTCAGTACACTGACAGATCCTTGCACTCACTATTACGTTGATATGACCATTACAGCAACTTGCCAAAATTTAGAGGACCAATACTTTTATGACAATGTTCAAAGTATTAGATAAAATGATGTGGCCACAATAATATGTTTTGTTTTGAGTTTAAGAGTTTGTATGTAATTGTGTGTGCACACAGTTAAGATGTCTGATTGTAATAAACTATTACATATCTCCAAAATGGAATTATGCAAATATTCCTCCCATTCCCAGTGATAATGATAAGATACTCCCACCTATTTCCATACATACAGCACTTCAAAGACTGTGAAATTATTGATCTCACAATAGATTTAAAACTGCTGTACCACATCTGTGTGTACCTTAGCTTCTCCCCTGAGCTACAACATAATTCAGTATCCAGACGTCCTGAGTTGGTGAAATGCTTTTTATATTTTGAAATGTAGTAATACCCAAACCAGCATATGACAGGCACCAGCATCTTAGCTGAGATATTAAAAATATAAGAAATATTTGTGGCATAGATTGGGCTCTGTTCTGTCTACCCAGAGGTGAAAGACTTGCAAAAGACCAATTTGTTTTGATACACCAATGTTCACCGGATCTGTGCTGTTGTTTCTGGTGATTTTGGACATACAAAGATAATCTTGACTGGAGATATAACCGTACCGTACCACTCAACATTTTACCAAGATATTCAAGAACTGTGCTGTGAAAACTTTATTTTTTTTTATCTTGGACAGAGGAGGCATGGCTTATGCGCTCATATTGTGCTTCACGTGCCTCAGGTATCAATTATAAGCACATGCTAATTTTACATTACATTTTGCTGACTGTTCAGACACTATGGAGCCTTGACCTTTTCTACTATATGGTATGTTGGATTTCCGGTTGTGGGCCTGCTTTTGCATATCTGCCTGCTCTATTGTCTTCAACTTAGTGGCATATAATACTGCACCTTGATTGATCCTTCGTCACCTAGTCTACGTCTTTCTAGGAAAATGCCCAAGCTCAAATTAAATTATAAATTTCAATCAGCTCCCATTCCTCTACTGACATCCTGCCTTCAGCCATACACAAACTAGCTTCTACATTAAACATCCAACCAGCTGGCTCATCAAAGCGCCTTAAGCATAACCCACCATCTCCAGATAAAAGCTCTTTACCTATCCCTATGGAGATTTTGCTGGAAGAAATTCACTCCTAGTGTCCTTTTGTTGAAGAAACTAGTAATAGAATGCAAGCGTTGAATGCAAAATGGTCTACTATGAACTCTCGCCTTACAGAAGCTGAACGTCGTATCAGTGATCTTGTAGATGAGTTCTCACAAATATCTTCTATGCAGAAGCAAATTCAAGCTCTTCAAAAACATGCCGAAGATTTATAAAACAGAAAATGTTGCAATAATCTTTGCATTTACAGTCTCCTGGAGGCAAAGACCCTGTCTCTTTTTTGCTCTACTTTCTTATCACAGCTTTTGGATCTGTCTAAGTACGGCCCTCAATATTCAAAGGGCCAATAGGCTTGGTTGTAGGCCACCTATATCTACGCCCTCACTTAAATCCAGAGGCACCTGGCTTTTTAAACAAGCTTATAGCTAAATTGACATTGTGTTCCCTCAACTCATGCCATGAAACCTTTTTGGTGTACGCGCGCTTTATAAATGTCATGTACTATAACAGGCATTATTATGCAATTCTTGGAGTACTCTGTTCTTTTCAAGGTTCTACAAGCAACCAAATAAAAAAAATGATGACTCTGGTCTGGTTCCAAGCTCTTTTTTTTGCAGGATGTAGCTAAACTCATGGCAGATAGACAGAAGTTGTTTTTTTATCTTCGTTCTGCAGTGTGGGCCTTGGGTGCACTCTTTGTCCTCCTCCATCCATGTACTTTTAAAATTACCTACAAGGAACAAGCACACACTTTTGATGACCCTTCATAACTGAGGAGATTCTTGAAGGCAAATTCTTCATCTTCGCCGGAGATTGCTGGCTCTTCTACTTGAAATGTTGTACCTTTATTTCATTCATATTGTTTCCTCCTCTCTTCTAACAAATTTTTCTTTTCTTTTTTCTCTCATTTTTAGGTATGTCTCGTCTTGTCTCGTCCTATGTCATCACCTCAATATTCTGTTTCTGGTCCCGTGTGCTGCATAGTACCCCGACTCTGTCACTTCCTATTGGGACAAGGTCTGGCTTTAGATATAGGAACAGGATTTTGAGACTTCTATATGTTTAACCCACAAATTAAGCCCTGAAGAAGTCTCTTGTGAAGAGACAAAATGAGTGGGCTACATGAATGGAGTCTGTGCATCCCGTGTTATAATAAGATGTACATTGCATGTCTATAAATGAAGAAATGTGTGTGCTGATCATTCTTGTGGAATACCTGTATAGAGTTATTGACTAACACCAAATGCCACTGCCTGGCTAGTGTCCCATCTCAAAATACGGAAAGCCACCCAGTTAAGATAGATCGTCACAAAATTAATTCTTTGCAATCCTCCATAGGTATCTCAATTTATCAAGATACAGATATCCTTGAAGAATTTGTAAAATTTTACCTATCACTTTATACTCCTGAGACTGACCCTGATGAACCTGCAATAGATTAATTATTTTTTTCACTTTCAAAACACTCTACTACTTGCTTGGACCCGTCTAGTTTAGGTAGGGATATTTCTCTTCTAGAAACTAGTACAGCTCTATCTTCATTCAAAAAGGTTAAAACACCCAGTCCTGACGGTTTTTCTGTTGAATTTTACACTCATTTTCCTCTCTTTTGGTGCCAAAATTGCTCACCCTGTTCTCAGCCCTTTCTACTCCTCACTCTTCCAAAGGCATTCTCTTAGAAGCTACAATTTGTCTTATCCCTAAATCCGGTAAAGACCCCACCTTATGCAAAAACTGTAGACCCAATTCCTTGGTCAATGTTGATTATAAGATTTTTATCAAACTTCTTGCTCTATGTATTGAATCTTTCTTGCTGCAGTTAATTGGACCAGAACAAGAAGGCTTCATCAAAGGCCGCATGGGCTCAACAATACCAGTTTCTTTTTTGACATCTTAAGTAAAGCACCATCCTTAGACTATCCTCTTGCAGCCAAATTACTATTAACTCTGAAAAGACTTTTGACAGACTTAACTGGCCCTGTATTTTTAAAGCCTTGCAATGGCATGGTTTTAGCCCAACTAAATACTTCAATCTCTGGTTTTCAATACTACGCACATCAATTAAAGGCTGCAGCTTGTGCTGATGATATTCTCCATACCATCTCCGATCCTGAGACCTCATTGACAGCCTTATCTCAAGAAATTATCACTTTTTCCCAAGTTTTGGGTTACAAAATTAGTTTTGATAGGACTGAGATTCTTCCTCTAAATAAATTCTGCACCAAACAATTCATTCTCCTCCCCTGGTTTCACCCGGACTCCCGCTAAAATGAAATATCTAGGAATATGGTTCTCTAATTTTATTACCGCCTCTGTCTCACTAAATCCTAAGGACCTTCTTGTCCAAATTGAAACCTTACTCTCTTTTTGGTCACTTCTATGTCTTTCTTGGTGGCGTTGTCTAGATTGAATTAAGTGTATGATTTCTCCCATAATGCTATATACCTTATCCATGATTCCCGTTCACATACCTTGGTTCTAATTCAAGAAAATTGATTCTCAATTATCAGCATTATGGAACAGTATGGAAAAAGAAGAAATCCCACATCTCCTTATCTCATTGAAACACTTCAGAACTGAAGGAGGTGTTAACTTTCACAACTTTGAACAATATCACAAGGCTTTTAGTCTCCGACAGGCCACCTTTTGGTTATTTAGAACACTACCCTCTTCTTCACCTCTTTGGGTAAAATTTGAAAAGTCCTTTCGCTTTTCATGAATATCTCTCTCATTCTCCCACACCTGCATATTTGTCCACTCCAGTTTTTAAACATATTTACCATTTATTGCCTCCCCCGCTTTCTTCACCTATACTTACCCGCATTAGTTTTCTTCATCTGTCCTTCTGGTACAATAACTATATCAAATGTTTTATTCCATCTATCTTTTGGAGAACAAGGAGGATGAAAAGCTTTGTCTATGTTGGAGATCTGTTCCTTCATAATAATTCAATCTCTTTTCCTCAATTTCAACAAAATTTCCATTGTCCTTCCATCTCAAATTTTCCCTTCTCATCAACGTTTTGTTGGATATTTTTATCACCTTGCCTGATAACACTCCTGCTGCTTTGACAGATCCTCCACTACTTCAGATTTTATCTAGAGTGCCAAACCATTGCTTATTTTTAAATCCCTAAGGGCTGCACCTCCTTCTCTAACCAAATCCCCTGTAGAACTTTTATGGGAAGCTGATGTAGGATGCTTATGGCCACCTTTACTTTGGAACAAATTATGTCTTAAACTCCATAAAACATCTAGAACTGCTGCTCTAATTCAAACATTATATTTCATTTATAGTAGACTTCATTTTAGCCCGCTCTCTATCTCCAGTTTCTCCCTTAACTCTGATGTATATTGTTAGTCATGTCCCAGCTTGCATAGTGTTCTTAAACACATGTTGTTCTCCTGCCCTGTCACTTTACATTTTTGGCATGATGCCAGGAGACAAATTAATTGTATTTTCAATACCTCATTCCCGTTTAATATCACCTCAATTGTTCTAGGCTCCTTAGATGATTGTTGTCATCTCTCATACTATGACAAAAAGTTGTTTGATCTTTTGCTCACTATTCTATACCAACAAGTTACTGCTAACTGGAAAATTTGTGTCAAATATCTCTGCTAAAGTGTGGTGGTATGCTGTTTGCTACCATCATTGACTAGATAGAGAATACCCAATTTCAACACTTGGAATCCACAATAAAGACCTTTTATGGAAATCTCTTACAACATATTCAAACACAATTAGTGCCTTATCGGCTATTGACACTGCTTCTGATCCTGCTACTTTTCAACCTCCTTAAATCTTTAAATCCCTTTACTAATATCCATCATTACATTGTTTATTTCCTTAAGGTAATTACATTTTATTGTCAGCTTTCCTTTATGTACTTTTCTTTCACTGTAATTTTGACTGACCAATTGCATAATGGTTCATATCACCCATCCATAATTATTCTCCCTAAACCACCCCAAAAGAAAAGAAAAATTACCAAAATTAGCTTATTCTTTATTTTATATTTTAGATCACTTGCTTCTTTTTTATTAGGAATGTATTTATGCACAACTTTTGTATGACAATTTTATTGCTCATGCTTACTTCCTACATTTGTTCTTGATTCAAATTGTTCCCTTCATTTACTGTCTTGTATACATTATATTCCTCAATGAAGCTTTTGACGCTAACAATAATCTTGGACTGAGATGCAAATACCCACACCGTCTGGCAGAAAATGTTTGACTCATTTGCTCATTAAATAGGACCATCATTTTAACAGTTCCTATGATTTTTGTGATGTAAAGCTACTGACCAGCAACCCACATTCAAAATTGTTCAATCACATCTAATGGCCACTTATCTGCCTTCCTGCAACAAGTGCTGTGCTGCTCCTGAAGGATCTATATGGCATTTATCTTGGTTGTCTGTAACCAGTGCATGCCATGAGCAACTCCTCTGCTCACAAGGAGGGATTTAGACTCTAATGAGCTTTTGCCCTGACTCCTTTCCTCTCACCTCTTACTAAGTCACTGTCTCTTTGATAACCTAACACACTTTTCCTACAGACACTACTCAATGTCACCTCAGCCGACTACCACATCTATCTAATAATTCACTATTTCCCAGGTTTAAACATGGATCATGTACTTTGGTACCTTTGTCTCATTGGAGTAGATCTCTTGGTGCCTCCTGGTAAATTAGTTCCACACCAGGGACTACGAGTCTGTTGCTCCTGTGCTGACTCCTTGTAATGTATCCTGCTAGTTTGGGACTGCTGCCCGGAGCTAGAATTTGTTGTTCCTGATTTAACTCTATATGGGTGGCTTAACACTTAACCCAGGGGCTATGATTTACTCGCTCCTGGGTTTAGTACACAGGCTTAACACCATCACCAGAGGGGGGGACTTTTTCACTTTTAGGATGAATGCATATAGTATTACATAGGCAAAACTATTACCTAGATATATGCTTGCTTGGCTACTTGAAGGATCTTGACAAAAGGGAGGGACTGATAGGGCTGTTTTACGGGGTCCAGCGTACATGCCCAGATACTGTAAATCAAGAAGGGTACGCAGTTCCCCAAAAGAAGATAGGGTAGCGAGTGTGGAGGCGAAAGGAGGGGAATCCTCCTAAACGGAACTAGAGTCCTCACACACCCTGCCAGCTAGGTGTCATGCTTCATCATATGGACTCGCTCCTCGTCGGGTCGGCGGTGCAATACCCGACGGGCACCCAAAAAGGGGCTCTTTAGCGGAAATCTTCTGTTCCTGCCGTATGGTGCCGTGGGTGTAAGGGCCCTAGGGGTAAGTGTAGATGTGAGTGAGTGGTTTTAAAAAAGGTTGGATAATCCAAAAGGGGTTTTTAATGGAATGGTCATCCACCTTATTAAAAATACAAAAGAGTGGCTGCTCACTGGCTCAATTGTCCAGGGGAGCAATGCTCAACTCTACAAATGTGGTCGACATGTTTCACGCTGTGTGTTCATAAATGATACAGTGCATTTCTTCAGGACCTATAAAAACTATCTACACATAGTGGGTCGGTGGAAGAATACCTACCTACCAATCTTACGTGCGAGCATGTAGTCCCGACAGGCCTAGTGATATCCTAACTAGGTGGTGGCGCTTGCTTCTACGGTATTGTCAGCTCTTGACACCTCAGTGGATGGTGTCCTGTCCTTAGTCGGATGATCGCCTGAAAACTACCCAAGCGCCGAGCTGAGCAAGCGGATACTTGAAGGATCACCATATGGTATGACAGAATGCACAGTTTGTGACTGCTTTATAAAACAGATTGCATGGATCTTTGCATGGCATACTGGTTACAAGCTGAGCGACAACTGCATAATAAACAGCATTCCAAATTATAACTGAACTTGCATTACAAACGTCTCTAATGTTGTAAGTATCCCACAGTGTACCATACTACCCATCCACAAAGTGCTTTCGCACCTCACCACCTCCTCAGGAGTAGGAAGCTCTATACAAAATGCTGCTACAATATAATACCAAACAATACAATGTCAAAGTTCTTAATTATGTTTCCAATCCCATATAACTCATAACACCCTTAGCTCAATCAATCAATCAATCAATCAATCAGGGGTTTTAAAGCACACTACTCACCTGTGAGGGTCTCAATGCGCTGGGAGTGGGGGGTGGGGTGCGAGCAGCTTCGTAAGTCATTCGAAGAGCCAGGTCTTGAGGTCCTTTCTGAATTGGTGCAGAGTTGGGCTTCTTCGGATGAGGAGGGGGAGTTCGTTGCAGGTCTTGGCCGTGAGAAAGGAGAAGGATCTGCCACCTGCTCTGGCCCTGTGGATGCGGGGGACCATGGCTAGGGCGAGGTTGGCAGAGCGGAGGTTTCTCTTGGGGGGCGTGGAAGGAGATTCGTTCGTTGAGGTATTGGGGTCCGGTGTTATGGAGGGCTTTGTAGGCGTGTGTGAGCAGTTTGAAACTAACATATTATAGGAATTGTATAATATATCTGAATGAAGTGCATATTACAAAATGCATGACATGGCATGAAATTATGACTAGCTGAATACCTTATGCATCACTAAATGACTAAGACTTAGGGGCATATTTACAAGCCCCTATCGACACCACGATACAAAAGGGGATGATGGACGGAACATTTGAGCCAATCAAACACTCACCCCCAGTCAACTGATCTGGGTTTAATCCATCATCATTCTTTAGCTCACTCCACCACCCCAGTTCAGACATGGCCATATGCAAATCAGTCTGACCCTGTGCCTCATGGGACCAGTCCAGCCCGAACTGCCAAGCCATGTCTTCCCTGGACCGGAAACAAGCATCCTAGGACCGGTTTCTGGCATTCCAGCCGTCATCAGCCAGGCTTGCTTGAATCCAGTGGCAAAGTGAGCAAGGGACCCACGTCTGGGCATACCCCCGCCAACTTAGGGGCGAACAAAGCGATACAAAAGGGGATGCTGGACGGAACGTTTGAGCCAATCAAACACTCACCCCCAGTCAACTGATCTGGGTTTAATCCATCATCATTCTTTAGCTCACTCCACCACCCCCAGTTCAGACATGGCCATATGCAAATCAGTCTGACCCTGTGCCTCATGGGAACAGTCCAGCCCGAACTGCCAAGCCATGTCTTCCCTGGACCGGAAACAAGCATCCTAGGACCGGTTTCTGGCATTCCAGCCGTCATCAGCCAGGCTTGCTTGAATCCAGTGGCAAAGTGAGCAAGGGACCCACGTCTGGGCATACCCCCGCCAACTTAGGGCGAACAAAGCGATACAAAGGGGATGATGGACGGAACGTTTGAGCCAATCAAACACTCACCCCCAGTCAACTGATCTGGGTTTAATCCATCATCATTCTTTAGCTCACTCCACCACCCCAGTTCAGACATGGCCATATGCAAATCAGTCTGACCCTGTGCCTCATGGGAACAGTCCAGCCCGAACTGCCAAGCCATGTCTTCCCTGGACCGGAAACAAGCATCCTAGGACCGGTTTCTGGCATTCCAGCCGTCATCAGCCAGGATTGCTTGAATCCAGTGGCAAAGTGAGCAAGGGACCCACGTCTGGGCATACCCCCGCCAACTTAGGGTGAACAAAGCGATACAAAGGGGATAATGGACGGAACGTTTGAGCCAATCAAACACTCACCCCCAGTCAACTGATCTGGGTTTAATCCATCATCATTCTTTAGCTCACTCCACCACCCCAGTTCAGACATGGCCATATGCAAATCAGTCTGACCCTGTGCCTCATGGGAACAGTCCAGCCCGAACTGCCAAGCCATGTCTTCCCTGGACCGGAAACAAGCATCCTAGGACTGGTTTCTGGCATTCCAGCCGTCATCATCCAGGCTTGCTTGAATCCAGTGGCAAAGTGAGCAAGGGACCCACGTCTGGACATACCCCCGCCAACTTAGGGCGAACAAAGCGATACAAAAAAACATTCCGTCCATCATCCCCTTTTGTATCGCTTTGTCACTGGATTCAAGCAAGCCTGGCTGATGACGGCTGGAATGCCAGAAACCGGTCCTAGGATGCTTGTTTCCGGTCCAGGGAAGACATGGCTTGGCAGTTCGGGCTGGACTGTTCCCATGAGGCACAGGGTCAGACTGATTTGCATATGGCCATGTCTGAACTGGGGTGGTGGAGTGAGCTAAAGAATGATGATGGATTAAACCCAGATCAGTTGACTGGGGGTGAGTGTTTGATTGGCTCAAACGTTCCGTCCATCATCCCCTTTTGTATCGCCCTATCGACACCACAGCATCACTTTTCAGGACGTTGTAGTGGCGATAGGGACTTCAACTTATTCACAAGGCTGCGTTAAGCCACTTAACATGGCTTAATGCTGCCTTGTGAATAAGGCCCCCGTTCACGCTATACTTAGCGTGAAAGAGGTGGGCAATGGGTGTTGCGGTGGTCGTTCCACCACAACACCCATTGATTTTGATGCTGCCCCATACTTACAAGGGCAGCGTAAATATGGGGCAGTGCCAAAATTAAGACCAGGGAAAACTTGGTCTTAAACAGGCGCAACGATGTGAAATGTTTCATTTCTTCCTTTTTTTGCTTTTTCTATGTGTGCTGCATTGTGCAGCACACATAGAAACAGCAAAAGTCCATTGATTGTTTATGTGTAGGAAGGTGACCCTTCCTGCACATCAACAATCAATTAATAAAAATGACGATTGCAACTTCTATGTGTGCTGCATTAAGCAGCACACATAGAAGTTACAAAATGCCATTTAAAGATTGTTTATGTGAGGGAAATAAGACCTTCCTGCACTTAAACAATCTTCCCCTCAATGCAGACACCCTTGCACTATGGTGCAAGGGTACCTGCTATGGCACTAGGCTGCTAAATTTAGCGCCAGCTCAGGCGGAAATGCAGGACTGCACCATATTGTTGTAAATAGTGTGCCCCCCTATGTTTCAGAAGTGGTGGAGTGTGGCGTTAAGCCAAGGAGGCTAACGCCACACTCCGCCACTTCTCTGGTTAATATGCCCCTTAGTTCCTATGGAATAGCATGTTACCTGGCTGCGAAATGTTTCAGCAGCTCATCGGAAGTTGAAAGTGTAATGTGCTATATAAATTGACATGTCATGCCATACCTTTCAATAGTATCATGAAAACAAGTGCTTTGTGAAATAAAGTGCAAAAGGAATATAAAATAATATGCATTACAGTTACATTTTTATAATCTTTATTAGTTTTGAAATACATAATAAATGACAACACCAAAACCCAGCTATGAGCAATAATAGCTTATTATATAGTGCTAAATAATACACATCTGCCATTTCTGTGTGCATAAATACTGTATACAGAAAATAATACATCGTTTTACAAAGAGCTTCACTTCACACTACTGTATTTTCTAAGTACTGTGAATAATATGTGCTTCTATTTCTGAGTTTATGGTACTCAATGTAACCTAACTCAGAAGGATAGAAAGCTGAGTCTGCCTTGCCAGAATTCAAACACAACTTCTAGATCATCACATTTGTCCTTGGTGGGCATTGAACTCATTGAGCCATCCCCGTTGGCAGCATGTCACCAGAAAGCTTTACATACATACATTTTCTGAGCCTCTAGATAGAGATGATCAGAAAGTGTGTTTATTCCTGAAGTTAAGGAATGCCCTAGTCACTTTGATATTTTAGGACAGTGCATTCCAAACGAACAGAACTCCACACCAGGGGCAACTTTCAGCATAGCCCCGACCTGGCAAAACAACCAGACCCCCCCCCCCCCAACTTTGATCAGTGAGTCTGTGATATCATCACACCTGCTGAAATGCATTCTACATACCACAATAGGGCCAGTGCCATACTAAGGCCAATGTGGGTGCTGTGTTACGAACCACGATGAGAGGACACCAGTGCCTGAATTTTATATTAGAAACCAGGACAATGTACCTGATTACAATGAAAAAAATGAATTCTCATCAGTGCAGGGGCAAACTGACAGTTCATGTCTGTTTTGAGGAGAGTGTGCCAGTTAAAGACACACACACGAATTGGTATTTTACAATGTACAACTATATACTATGCATTATTTGCCTACAAATCATTCACATCTGAATGATTGTAAATATTACGAAAAACTCAGCAGCCTTCACAGAAATTAGGGCAAACTTTGAATAAGTCAAGTACATATTTCATGATACATCCCTATTCTATTAGTCTAAAACCCTACCTATACCAGCCATCTGACTAATTGGCAGTATTCCCAAGCTAAGCTTTATTATGCCAAGCCATGCAAGTTTCCCTGCATACCTCATATTGCTTTCAGGCCTGCAGTCAGAATTCATTCATTCAACATGTCCCCTCAGCAACGGGTGCAAATGTGGATCCCCGCCCCGATTCTCGCATCTCTTTATATCTTAGTCCCCAATGATTCCCTATGGAAAGGAGATGGGATGCTTGTGCTCCTCTCTCGTGTTGTTACTTCAGTACCATTACAATGCCTATTTTCGCAGAAGTGCACAGAAGGCAGGCTATGTAACCAGTTCTGACTGCCTTCCAAGTCAAATCTGCAGAAGGCAAGATGGCCTTGTAGCTGTAATCATAGCACACAGACCAGTGAAGCTGAAATGTTCCTTCTCTCTCGTATTTACATGAACAGTGTGAGAAGTTGGCCTGGTATATGCTGTCCACTAATTATAGTGGGCACCTTGCACCAGTCCAAAGAACCCCTTATTGGAGATAGGTTAAAGACAACCTTTATTGAAAGCTATCCTAGTGGTAGCTATGGAGAGCAGCCTTCAGGCTAAGTCTTGAAGGAATGTAAAGCAGCTTGTTTTACCAGTCTATAATCTCTTGAGTGACCAAATGAAAGAGGACCACACCAGGTATATATTTAAAATATATGTATTTAGTCTTAAACACACCCCTCTAGTCTCTTTATGAGGCTAGAGTTCGAAATACATAAGTTACAAGTCGAATATCAACAGTAATAGCACAAATACACGTTTGAGCCCTAGGGGCATACCAAACCATATACCAATAAAGTGGTATAAGAACCACGACTGAGCTAGACACAAGGCCTAGAGCCTGTAGAAGTGCTTGGCCCTCAAGGAACCACCCAAGGTAGTGACACAGGGGACCCACGGGGACGCGTGCAGTGTGAGAACACAGCCGCGAGCCGCCGTTGACTTCTATGGGGAATGTCGCGGTTGGAGTTTTAAAGAAAAAGGACACTTAGAGGAGGACTTGGAGCAAACCCCTTTAGAACTAGGTTGTTCTAGAGTCTATACCCACGGGAGCACCGGAGTACTCGAGTTACCTCACCCAGGAAGCCGGGTGCATAGGTGTCTTTCGGGGTCGGGTTTCGTCGTCGTTTTCAATGGCGATCTGCTGCAAAGTGCTGCTGGCGACCAAGTCGAAAGTGTTCGGGTGGATCCAAAGGTGTATCAAAGATCTGAAGAACCTGAAAGCAGAGGGGACAGAGTCTGGGTCACTAGCCAGTGACCAGGAAGGCGATGAGCAGATGCCCACCGATGTCGGGTGCTTCAGGTAGGTTGATGGTCATCTTGACTCTTCAGCCACGAGATCCAGGAGGTGTTGACGACAACCAGGAGCTGGATTCGAGCTGTCCCACAAAGTTTGTCGATTGCTGCAGTGTCGGCGACCGGATTGGACCCTAACAAGCCTTGGCAACGGCAAGTCTTGTGGAAATAGAAGAAGGATGGTGGTACACACCAGCAAGGTCTGAGGGACTCACCCAGCAAGGGTAAGTCAGGGCACGTCTGGAGCAATCAGGAAAGCCCAAGCAGAAGAAGAGTTGCCTTCGGGAGGGCCCACTAGCCAACGGACTAGCGACTGCAAAGGAGCCTCGAGTGGATGCACTTGGAGCTGGCTCACAGGACACTTGTGGAGTGGAGGCCAGTGATCTTCGGTGCATTTGGTGCTGGAGGTAGGGGCTACTCGGAGCCCAAAGCACAACTTCGTGGGAGACCCAGAAGAGGATGCACTTACAAAAGTACTTGGTGTCCAGGGGTCACAGTTCCACGTTACCCACGACAGCTATAGGTCTCAGCTTTGCTGGGGACTCAGGGCAGCCTTAGGGAAGTCTGGAAATCCACCTCTGGTGATGCAAAGACTTCGGCGTCCGGCGGGAGCTTCAGCGATGCAGACAAGACAATTGCTTCTTAGGTGCCTGCCAAGCAGGGGAGTCACTCCTTGACCCCAAGGGAGATTCTTCAGTCCTCTAATCTTCAGGTAGAGCGTCGAAGGTCCAGGATTCAGTGTCAGAGTTTTGTCCAGGGTAATATAAAGTCCTAAGGACTGGGGTTCCATACTTATACAAAGTTAGGGGGTTGGACATACTCTGGGGACCCACCTATGGGAGGGTCAGGGAAGAGGGGTGGTTACACCCCTTCCCTTTGTCCAGTTTCATGCCAGAGCAGGGGCAGGTAGCCCCTGCAACCGGTTTGAACTGGCATATGCACAGGGACACCAAATGTGCCCCCAGTGCAGGACTTCAAAGCACCAGAGGGTGCTCCCGCCCAGCCACAATACACATTATCCTGTCTGGGGAGGTGGTTACACCTCCTTGGGACAGGAAACCTATTGTCCAGGCCTCCCCTGCCGGAGTTTCAGTCAGCAGCAGGAGGCCAGACCCGTGTCTGTGGCAGCGGCATCCATTTTGTGATGCCAGGGCTCTGGAAAGAAGTTACCGGGTAGCCCGGTGTGTACATGTCTCTCCCTCTAGAAGGGTGGAATGCTGCCCCCGCCGCCAGAATTGGCGGGGGGGTAGTATTCCAAGATGTTTGACACCAAACACAACATGTTTCTGTGCAGCCATCCCAAAGTTAGCATTTACCGCAAGGATATAATGTACTTAAGAGTATATGGTCAGGCTGCACCACAAACAGCATCAGAGGATTGACTCCGAACGCTGCAGAGGGGCCCTGCTCATGCAGGGGCACCCTCTCACATAAAAACCAAGCACTCTGCCTTCAGGATTGTTAAGTAACAGACTACAGGAGGTAGCCCTTAAACCCTAAAGAGACCAGGGCAATAATCTGTAGCAAACAACAATGTCTCAAGGGTATCGTTTCAAGGGGCAAATATACATATATGTACGTTGCGTCACAATTATTTAGACAGGATTGTAATCCAAAAAGGGAAAGAAACCAGGGAGACAAATCAAATAAATGCAAATTGTATTTCATATAAAAAACATGTTGGACATATTAACTTCATATGTTCAAGCACATGAATCGGTAGCACTGCGTTACATTCAATGGCATGTAACCAACAAAATACTGTGCACAAGTGCTCGTGAAATGTGGTGACGGCGCAAGTGACATATGACGTGGTATGAACAGTGGGAATAATGGGCGCAACAACAAGTGAGATAAAACCACGAATTACATATTCAGGATACCGCGACAATAAATGGAAAAAGAATTCAATTTTAAAACGTGTAGGGTATCCGTAGGTAGGGGCGCCAAAAGTTCCACTTGTGATGCCAGGGCTCTGGAAAGTCAGTACCGGGTATACCGGTGTGTACATGTCTTTCCCTCTAGAAGGGTGGAATGCTACCCCCGCCACCAGAACTGGTGGGGGGGTAGTATTCCAAGATGTTTGACACCAAACACGACATGTTTCCGTGCAGCCATCCCAAAGTTAGCATTTAACGCGAGGTTATAATGCGCTTAAGAGTATATGGTCGGGCTGCACTACAAACAGCATCAGAGAAGGGTCTCCGAACGCTGCAGAGGGGCCCAGCTCATGCAGGGGCACCCTCTCACATAAGAACCACGCACTCTGCCTTCAGGATTGTTAAGGCCTGCCATAGGAGTGACTTATAGGTTTATATGTGTGTGCAATTGTAGTGATATAGGTAGCCTATATCACAGTAAGGGGTGCTTGCACCACCTTACCCAGGCTGCAGTAGCAGACCTGGGGTGTCATTTTGGCTGGCCTTCCAGGGGTGGCATAATTCATGCTTCAGCCCCTGGCAGGCCTCTGGGGTACCTATGCCCTGGGTACATAGTATACCATATACTAGGGACTTATAAGGGCACTCCAGATTCCAATCAAAGATGTACCTAAGGTACATGGAAACCATTTTATAGAGGAAGCAGATAGACTGGGGCCCTGAATAGCAGGATCCCAGTCCAACTAAGTCATTAACCAGCAAAACACCAGGAAAAAAGTGGGGGCAACCATATAGTCAGATTCCACCTTCCTACAAACAGTGTCAAAATGGACTTTCAGAGCCTCCTCTAACAGGGCGCCCCTAGGGGCACACTGACTGTATGCCAACTGTTATGTGGTGACAAATCAGTGTGCATCCCCTCAGCTCCTTTGCCTGCTTTTTTGCCTCTGAGCCACACCCTCATGCTATCGAGGGAATGCCCCTTTTTGCTTGTTTTGGGGCATTCATTTCACTGCCGTGATCCATAATGTAGAAGGGGACCGCACAAGTGAGTGTCTGATGGAGGCTGTTTTAGTATGTGCCTATGATTCGCAGTAGAAAAGGAGCCTAACAAATGCTGGCTCATTTGTAACATTTGACTACTTTGCTGTCCTTTATCACCATTTAGTGGCAGATGTATAAGTACTTTTTGAATTTCAACCTAGAGATTTGTATTAAGCGGCAGGCGTAGCCCACATGCTCTGTCGTCAGTGCATGTGATCTGCCCCGACTCCTCCAACATTGCTGTTTACGTTTGGATATGGCCTCTAGAGGAGGCTGCTATGCTAACCTCTCAGTCAAGACTCCTTTTCTTTAGGAAAACCCTTTCGGAAAATGGCAGGGTAGAAAAGAAACAGATGTCGGAGTCCGTTGAAGTCCGCTCACCCGCTTAGCAGTAGACGGTAATTGGATTACTGGGAGCAGCGTGAGCAGCAAGGCACTGCTGTCTGCTGCAGCGCCAGGTGCGACTGCTCTGGGACCGCCATAGCCACGCTGACTGAGGTGAGTGCTACCAGCCACAAGGTGTCGGGTGGGGTTAGCCCTTCGCCTTGGTCTTGGCCCTGGTTTTGGTGGTTTAATGTGTTCAGCAGCTATTTTGGTTTTGTCTTGCTCTGATCTGTTCAACAGTGTGCTGGAGCCATTGAATTTATGAGCACAAGTCTCTAGTAACTTCGTTAGGAGCTGAAACAGCAGTTGGGACCGACTTTTGTTATTCAGGGAGTCTCAAGGAGGGTCCTCGGCGGTATCAAGGTGGGTCCTCGGGGCTGAAGCTTTGCCGGACAGCAACAGGAAAGTAAAAGTCAAGTAATACTATAAAGCTCCTTTGAAATATGCGAAAGCAGCATCTCAAGTTAGTAAATACTGGTGGAAACTTTGATTCATCTCCGACTCTGGATCAGAGGGTGAATAGGCGAGCTATGCGGGCAAAGTCGACCACTGCTTGATCTAATCAGAGTTTCCAGTTAAGTATGGACCTGAAGTCGCCAGCAAGTTCAGTGAGTGCTGGGGATAACTTATCCAGTTTACAGAAGGGAACTGCGATATGGGCTGGCAATATAACACAGAAGCAGGTAGCAGAAAACTCAATGGACCTAATGAATTCTTCTAGAAGGGTTGAATTCCAAGTTCACAATGAAGGGAATATTGAAAGACATCCTGAGACAATTGTTGAGGCAGATTCTAATCAGGCTAAAACAAAAGACTATCCCTTGTTTGCAAAGGTGAAAGTAGTTGTATCCACCCCGATGACTGCATCTCAGTCTACAGGCATGCAAGTTATACCAGCAGCACAGGCTCCTGTTTTTATGACAAGCCCGGGCTCTTCTCAGTTACACTTTCCTGATTTCTATGTATCATTGCCCCCCCCAGGACAGAATCTAGCACTGCAGTACATGATCAATCACAACTCATGTCACTGGTGGTTCACCCTGCCCCTCGAGGGGAAGTAGGATCAACAGCAAGAATACAAGGGGGTCGGAGGTACTGGGACATGTGACATTAGAATTATGCTCAATATTATTCTGGATGAGATGAGGGACTTCAAGGTCTCACAGGTAATTGAAATAGTAGCCTTACATTAGTGACTCTACAAAATTGAAGAAAACATGGTTCGGCTCCCAGAGAGGTTGAAGGAGACAGAGTCTAGAATTTCTAAACTCGAAGATTAGGTTACTGCTATGCTGGCAGAAGCTAGTCAGTTTCGCAAGCTTAGCACTTTTTAGAAAACAAGATTGAGGAGCCTAAAAAGCACTCCCGGTGTTCAAACTTGCATATAGTAGGCATTCCAGAGGGTTATGAGGGTAAGCATGTTCCCCAATGGGTGGATTCATTCATGAGAACTCACGTGCTTCCCGAATAATCGGGGATCGCACCATAACAAGGGCTCATCGGGTTCCGGCTCAAAGTCTTCCCAGCTCAAAATTTCCACGTACCATCCTGGTCAACTTTTCCGATTATTGGTTAAAGGAACGCATCCTGGCCAAGGTAATTGAGAACAGTCAGTGTTCAAATCTGGAAATACCTCATTGTCATATATTTGCAGATATGCCAGTATCAGATGCTCGTCCTCGAAATAACTTTATTCAAATTCTGGACTTGTTCAGGTCACAGGGTGCCCAGGCGTCTATTGCACAGCAGTCGGAATTGAAGGTATTGGTTAAAGGGCAGTTTCATCTCTTTACTAGTCTTAGAGGCTCAGGAGTTTTCACAGAAGATCTTTAATCAAACTTGAATGATTCTTTGTTCTTGTCATGAAGTTGATGATGTTAATGATGTCAATGCTCTATGTTGCTAGCAGGGGCGGGTGGTGTTGGAGAGTCATGTGTGCACTAGGGTGCAACTCCATGACATCCTTTTTTGTTGGAGGAGTTGTGAAAGTATTGTGGGAAATTCCCCTCTTGCTGGGATCAGGTTTTTGTGTTGTGTTTTTTTGTGTGGGGCACTAGGGAATTTTTGGGTTGGAAGCAGGGGCAGTGGGGAGCACTTATATTCAAAATGAGCAGATTCAAACCAGCTTTTGAAGCACTGTCGTTTAGTGACGTGAGAGGTGTGTTAATTAAGAGTTGGTTTCTAGGTAATTGGGTCCAAAGTTAGACATATTTCTTGTAATGTCAATGGCATTTCAAATAGGTGTGAATATGGGGGGCTAATAAGGGCGTTGAACTCATTGTCCCCAGACGTTTTATTTTATAGGAGACCCCTCTTAAAAACCCATCTTTTTGCATATGTAGGGTTGGCAGTCAGGGGTGTAGCTATTTTTTGGGGGAGGGGAGTCGATTGACTGGTAAGCGTTGTAATTAGGGACCTCCAGAATAGGCAGTTATGGCTTAAAGCTGTTGCTAAAGGTACCCCTCTGAATCATGTCAATTATTACGCCCCAGTGGCCGATGAGGCGGATCCATTATTGCAGATTTATAACATCGCAATGGGAGTGGTGGGACTAATAATTCTAGGAGGGGATTTTAATTATATCCAGGATTTGGCTTAGATACATCTCATAAAGCCAAAAAACAACTGAAATTTCAAAGTAAGAGAGGGATCGATTAGTCGAAACAGGATTTCCAATTAATTGATCCATGGCGTTCTGATCATCCAGGTATTCTACAAAATACATGCTTTTCACATCGTTTTCTTATTGCTTCCCATTTGGATTTTTTTTTTATTTCCCATTCTATCAAAAGGGCAGGTTTGGATATTAGGGCTAACACCTTCTCTGATCATTCACTGGTTACTGTTAGGATAGAGCTGGACACAATTAAGAGGGAAAGGCCTAGGTGGCAGCTGGACCAGACCCTTCTTTCTAATCAAAAATGGCTCATTGAAATAAGGAAATTCATCAGGGAATTTTTTCTCGAAAACAGGGATATGGCCACTGTATTTTCAGTGTGGGAAGCTTTTAAGGCCACAGCCTGGGGGTGGATTATTGCTTCTACAGCTCATCAAAGCAAATTGTGTGCAAATCAAATAGCAGAATTGCAATCAACAGTTGATCAAGCCCTTCAGACTAAAAATAGGCCTGCTGGTAAACAGCTTCTGTTAGAAAATCAGCTTGAAATGGCTAAGCAAAATTTGAGAGACTATTTTATTATGGAAGATATTAACAGTTATAAGGCATTTCAGCAATGGGTCTAGGAAGAGAGTCAGCAGATTGGCAAGTTGCTGGCTTGGTCAACATGGGTCAAGAAGGATGCTGCAAGTGCAAGGAAGTTAGAGAACCTTGATACCCAAGAATTAGTTATAGAGAAGGCTGAAGTGTCCCAAGTTTTTTTGCAGCATTATAGATCCTTGTACGAAACAAAGTATTCGATTTTGCAATTAAGCATATGCCAATATTATCTGTCCATAAGGTTACCTCAATCGGCAAACTCTGAGGCTGAAAATATTATTTCTCATATCACAGGAGGGTCCGTGCTGGAGGGCGCTCCTTCCGGGTGTTGGCCTCGAAACTCTGGAATGCGCTCCCTACTGCTATCTGCAGTATAAAGTCCTATCTGCCTTTCTGTAAAGCTGTGAAAACATTCCTCTTCCCTCCGCTATGAGCTGTCTTGTTACTACAAGCTGTGCAGTTTTCTGTTTTCAGCGCCGGGACGCCCCTTCGCTGGGGCAGCCGTGCGCTTTATAAGTCACCATAACATAACATAACAGCGGTAGAGGTACCGGAAGCTCTTGAAAAAATGCGTTGTGGAAAGGCATGTGGCAATGAAAGAGTTCTGGTAGAGATTTTTAAAATGTTTGCAACTGAACTTGTGCCCTTCCTAACTTATTTATTCAATTTTATTAAGGAGGGTGGGGAAGTTTCTTCGTCTTTTAAGGAATACACAATCATCAGTTTCCTAAAAAAAGATAAATACCCTAGGAATGTTAATTTATATCGACCAATTAGCTTGCTGAATGCTGATTATAAGCTGTTGATGAAAATATGGGCTATTCGTATCACTCCGGCTGCTCAGGCTTTAACCCATATAGATTATTGTAAGCATTTTTTATGGGTTTCCAGCAGATCGTTCATTTTTTGAGTAAATACTGTCAGGAATCTAGTCAAGTGGGAGAGGTGTGGCGCAGCGGCCAGGGTGGCTGACTCCAGAGCACGGGGCTCACGGTTCGACCCCCGGCGCCAGTGGTAGCTCAACCCTGCACCATGTGACTCTGGGCAATAGCTCACTTAATCTTCCCGATGGCCCCCATCGCCTTGAGACCCTTAGGAGTGATTAATTCATGCCTTACAAAATACTGGGTTAAGATACTCATCCTATTATCTGTTCACGTTTAAGTCTCAGCTCCAGGGAACTGGAAACTGGTGAAGGTTAATATGCAACCCTGGGGTTCAGCAGCAGGGGACTACCCTTTAAGAAACAATATGGTTGACTACACAATGCGGTCTCTCTGAGAATGATTGTCAGATTATTTCGGAAATAGGGTAGAAGTCATTGAGAGTGGCAAATTTTAAGAGGATGTCCTTTTTATCTCGATGGATAGCATACTATACCCCTGCAGCCCTGCATAGAATGTATCCCTCGGTAGAGGATTGTTGTTTTCGTTGCTAACAGGAGGGAGCTGCGGTCTGGCTCCATGTTTTATATACTTGTCATAAGCAGGGGCAGTTCTGGGAAAAGCTTTGCTCTGCTCTTAGTCTTGGTCTTCAGGCTAAGATAGTTCCAGCAGCTTGTTTGGTACTGTTCGGGATTTCTAAGCAGAGTCAGAGCTCCAGCATTGGCAAATGGGGGCAGGTGTTTGCAACAATTGCGTTCTTGATTGATCACTCCTTGATACTCCAAAAACGGAGAACAGACAGGGTTCCAACATACCATACCATACCAGAGGTTGACACATATGCACTGACACTGGGGACACTCACCCAGGAACACTGACAATGTTACCAAAGAGTAGACACTGACAAAAAAACACCAGCACAGGTACACTGATACAGCGATGATATGACAATTGTGTATACTGACATCAATACTAGGAGTGACATGACACAATTACACCAGCATGGAGGTGCATGAATGCGAAAAGGAGGAACACCCACACAGGAATAGGGACACTGACACAGGAATACTGATTGCGCTATATTGACATAGGGTCAGAGGGATATTGAAACTGACCCTTGAACAGTAGCAAAAACACTGGGAAGTCCATCACTGCCACAGCGACAAAGTCACACATAAAATGAAACACTGACTCTAGGGGCCATTAAACATTCATGCAACTGATATCGGAAATGTGAAAGTGGGACAATGACACTGATATTGAGATGGGGCTATTGGCTCTGGGATCCTGATTTAGGGCCACCATAATTGGCAAAGGGACACAGGCAGACATGGCAATGCCATCACTGATACAGGGGTATTGACATTTAGAACACTCATAATGGGATACTGACAGACATATTGTAAATGACAGGAAAACTGATATACTGACACTGATATTGGACATGGAAACAAAGGGACGCTTCACTGACACTAGAACAAGAAGACACAGGAGTCTGATTAATGGGTACAAACACTGCGCCCGGGAGAAAGACCAAGAGACCACGAGTACTCAGACCGTGGACATAAACACAAGCAAGCCCATGGTCCCAACTGAACAACAGTACTCCTTATCATTCCTCAACACCAAGTGGAATTAATGCTGACAAATGGCAAATACTGCCCTTCGGAAATGCTTCCTAAATGTTATTCTTGAGATATTAAGACAGCTTATCAGTTTATAAAACACAGAAAGACCCCTCCAGCCTGCTCAAAATATTCCAACACCTCATCTGCCACAGTGTGTTCCCAACCCTTGTAGAAGACCACATGCTTTTTCCTTGGACAGTGCAGAAAGGGGGCTTCAATCAGGCTAGGCTTGCTGCATGTGGAGGAGAGGAGAGGTTCTTATTTTTTCATTGGTTGAGCCTTCATCATTTGAATTGCACTGCCTGTTACCTGCACGGTCATTTTGAAACACTGAATAGGCAGCCACAGAGAGAGAAAGAGATCAGTACAGAGTGAGCATCTGAAACCAAAAGGTATCATTGAATGCACTGTCTATGGCTTTGGGTTCAAGCAGTGCGAAATTTGTAAAACAAAAAAAAAATGTATGTGCAAGAAACCAACGCTTTTCTTATAGGTCCACAACTAACACTATAGAATGTTTGACGCCACCCACACCTCGGGGCATGGTGCCCTTAGTTGCATCTCAGACGGGAGCCCTTCCTCCCCCCTCTCGGTGCACCAGAAGAGATTACTGCACGGGGACCGGCCAGTGACATCATCGGAGGGCGTGAGGCTTTCCCAGGTATAATATAAGCAGCAGGTTGGAGCAGGGACTTTCTCTTTGTCCCCTCCAGCGTCTCCAGAGGTGTGGACCGGCTGTGGGTTACCCACCCACCCATCCCTAGAGCAGAGGGCTCGGCGGGGTTCCTGGCAGCAAAATAGCGGGGGATACCAAGAAGTGGGCTTTTTGTATGGACTGTCTGACCCTTTGACAGCGGTAGCATTCAGTGGGGCACCAGGCTAGCGGGAGGGGGGACTGACCTGCTGGTGGTACTGGACTCTCCTGCCCTACCCGAGATGCCTGAGTTAAGAACTTTTGGGGGGTGCACCTGTGTTGAGGGACCCCGGTGTGGCCAATGCATTATGCGGTGCCCTGGTGTGGTAGTTACCTCCGTGATGGAAGTTTGGAAAAAGCTGCTACTAATGACTGCTGATCAATGTGTTACATCAATGCTGCACGATGCCGAGTGGTACACAGAGGTCAGTGCAAGTTGGGGCCTGCTGGCACAACAAGCACAGGGGTTTTCTCCACTATGTGCGTGTCTTGATGGTTACTGCAATGTTTATAATGTAAATACAGTCTTTTGCCTAACGTAACCTCCTGATTCTGGTTTTCATCTTATTGTCCTTCAGAAGATTTCAAGAAATTTTAACAAATGATTGTTGTCGCTTATGCTTGAGTAAATGATCAAAATGAATAATGATCAAGTGAATGTGAATAAGGGACTACTCTGTGGCTGATCTACAATCTGTGTTTGGTCACTCCTTGAGACATGATTGTGGGGAGGGTTTTGAGTAGCGGGCGAATCGCACAGTGTATGCATACTATGTCCCATTTGCTGAAAATCAAGACTGCCTATATTTGATTCCTCATCATGCCTGTTTCTTTCCCCATCTTACACTTCCGGTCTCTTTATCTCACTCTTTCAGGTTCTTTTAAATAAATTATTTCTTCCCTTGGAATTGTTTTTCAATCTTTGGCCTTCTTTCTCCCTTTTCTGCCTTTCTCTCTTGCAGTAGAATAAAGTTTGATGGCGTAAAAAAGTGCCAGTGCCCCCCACAGGCAACCGCCCCTAGAATAAAGTTTGATGGCGTAAAAAAAGTGCCAGTGCCCCCCACAGGCAACCGCCCCACACATTAAGTTCTGCAAATATGCCAAACCTATGCCTTTTGCAAGCACTGGGATTCATGCTAGGAGAGTTAAGGCCATACAGCATTGCGATATGTTGAAAGAATTCTTAATGACAAACCCGGAAGGCTGCCAGCCAACCAGCCATATGTAGTGGACCTTTAAATGCAAAATTGATAAGCTCCCAAGGCTAATAAGAAACTGGTTTTCTATGTTTTCTCTTTAAATCCTTAGTTTTCATGGGGAAAAATTATAAAGGTTTGCCAGTCACACATAGTCTCTACTTGATAATACAGTGGGCACACAGGTTTTTTGGTATCGAAAGAGAAAAATCCTGCTGAATCCAGTTGCTCCTTCAACGAATTGGCTAAAACTGTGTGATGCTGCCTACTGGTACATTTCTTTTAAGCAACAAAGTTCATGTTTTTTCATCGATAGAATGTATATAGGCCAATCTGTAGAAGCCCGCATTCTGCAAAAGGATGCAGTGGGAATGATGCGTACCTAGTCAATTAGAATAGCCAAAGGGTTTACCTCTCCTGGACAACTGCGTTCAGTGTGCAGTGCGCTGACAAGAAGTCATCT
Source organism: Calotriton arnoldi (assembly GCA_963921515.1). Lineage (NCBI taxonomy): Eukaryota > Metazoa > Chordata > Amphibia > Caudata > Salamandridae > Calotriton > Calotriton arnoldi. The sequence goes on from CAWUFW010023444.1 coordinate 66,409, forward strand.
GGTCGGGAGACCTCTTTGTAGACCACCCACTCCTGACAAGTTGGTTAAAGGTCTAGATTACTACAGTTTTCTTTCCTTGTTTAAGAAAGTCTTAAACCAGGAAAATTGGACAACATTTAATAGGTTTTCCTGCCATAAAGCACTCTTAAATATTTTTAAGCCATAAAATAGAGTTCTAAGAGTCTCTTAATCTGTGAAACATAGGCATGACTTACTAAGAATTTGTTTTTCCTTAAGGTGGTCTTAAGACAAGCCATAAAACATGGCGTTATGCTATTTTATTTCTGAAAACGATCCTTTGTAAAGTGGGGCACAACATGCAGTATTACGCTTAAGCCAAGAAGAATTGTCTTAAGCCAAGACAAGCTTCTTTGGATATTTGGGAATTTTCTCCTGGTTGAGTACGGTTTGAAGAACATTAATCTTCAGTGAAACAGGCTGCTTCCTTCCAAATGTACTCTTTGAATGCATTACCAACACTTCCCTCAACAGGTGTACAAGTCAACACCACTCTCAAACTAAATGTACCCATGCATCCATAGATAGCATAATAAGTGTTCAGTGTTACAGATATTCCTTAAAGGATTCTCCATTGCGAAGGAAATCTTTAGATGGAGATGTGGCCTTATTTCAGCAACATGTACATGTTATTGTGGGATGAACGAAAGGAAATGATGTCGGCTTAGAAGACATGTTTGCAGACACAGTCGAACCCTACTACAGAGAATAGTTGTTTTACCAAAGCTTCGTAGAAAGTTTTTCATATGAAAACAAGAAAGAACTTCTTCATCTGCCCGGGATGTCAAAATAATGATATCATGGATGAAAGAGTCCTGTCTGATGAGAGAGAGCTCTATCTCTGTCGCTCCTGACTGAACCCTGGCATCAATCTTCCATGTTTTGAGGCTAGGCCTTGCCTGGTGGATATGAAAGTGCAACAAACATGTGCTGCGTCTTTCAAAAATGTTTGAACACAGGGTGGGTGAGAATTATACAAGCAGCAATGCACCGTGCCCGTGGTTTTAATAAGGTGAAGATATGACACTTTAAGACGGATTGACAAACGAAAAAGTGTATTCCTCCTCTATGGTCCTGAACATGAGCGCCACCTAGTGGCCCACATTATTTATCGTGTCTCTTGGATTTGGAATTTATTTATTGCGCCCCACTACCTTCCACACGTTTTGCCTTTGAAATGATGGATTTTGGTGAATACTGCATCACAACTCGCAAGCCCAGTACTCACCAAACCTTTTCTCCCTGAAATATTCAGGCAGATGAACTCTGTCAAAATGTATTTGGAGGTGCGCACTCTATTACGCTCCGTAATTACTTGGTGCGGTAAACTTCGCACCACTTGTAACTGCGATCACTGCTCAAACAGTTGACTGTGCAGGGATCGGAATTATCCGGAAGATGTAATCAGGGCTAAGGTGTCTTGGGCCTTTTCTTGGCAAGGTATATGATTTTTATTTCAGATTTACCGTATGCAGCAGCACAAAGATTTCTGATCCACTATTATAGGTGTAAGTGGGTACTGCTGCTGTTGTCATCACTGGTTAAGTAGTTACTGTGTAAGATGCCTACAAATGCATCAAGGTTACTTAGAGGGACTGTAGTGTATAATGACGCTTATGATTTGTCTTGTTAATGCTGGTGCATTTTTAGGTCTCTAAAGTTTTAAAGTATCTCCTATAAATTAATAACTTTATTATCTTATTCTCGAATGATGTACAGGATTATGAAGATGATGTCATTTTAATTTTCTCTTGCTCTTCTTTTATTCCAATGAAATATTGTATTTCATTTGATATATTTGTATGTATATGATCATGTTATTGATTGAATAAACTACTACTACGTGTATTTATTTTCATTTATTTTATGTAGCACACACATAGCTCACACAGAAATAAGTCCCGAATTATGGGAAATCAGTGTATGCGCAATGCTTTTTACAACAGAATAGCATACCATGAAGTACTTAATTTGTGCCGGTGGTTGTAGGTAGTGGGCACTAGCATTAGTTTTTAGCCACAGGGACATATTTTTCTTGCTGAGATTTTGAGCGAGAGCATGAGAGGGAAAGGCAGAAAAGGAGGAAAAAAAGAGAACGGAAGGAAAACCGCCCGCTCCCGCACCGCCAAACCTGTGGTTGAACCGCCCACCAGATTAGGAGATTTCTCCTGCCTGGGGGGCAGTTCTTTGGCGGTCCCACGGCAGTGCCTTTGAAAAAGGCACCACAATGGGGGCATCAAAGGCAGTTCCTGCAGAGCATGGACTGTCAAATCCATGCCCTGCAGGAACTCTGATCCCTGGCGGTTGTGTTGGTGCCAATGCGTTCCAACCACCCAAGTTGTAATGGGGCGGTCTGACCACCGGTGCGGCAGTGCCCACACTGCCACTGTGGTGCTGTAAAGGCCCTAAGCAACTTTGCGCCTTATCATGACTTTGGAGGTCTCAGAGCGGGGCCGCCACGCCACCGACCTGCTCCAAGACCGCCAAAGCCATAAAAAAACGCCCGCCAGAGTACAACTTTAAGGGCCTCATTACAAGTCTGGCAGTTTGGGACCGCCTTGCTCTGGCACCGGCAAACTCGTTGTTGAACCGCCCGCCAGATTAGGAGTCTTCGTGCAGTTCTACGGTGGTCCCACGGCAGTGCCTTTGAAAAAGGCATCACAATGGGAGCGTCAAAGGCAGTTCCTGCAGGGCATGGACTGTCAAGTCCATGCCCTGCAGGAACTGGGGCTGCATGCAGACAAGGGGGCACAGCATGTGCCCCCCTGCATGCACCCCATGGCGTATAGGCACAAAGGGACCCTGTAGTGTGGTCGCATTGCCATGAAAAGTGTGGCAATGAAGAAACTCGTAATATGCTTGGCGGGCCACAGCGGCCTGCCAAGCATGTTGCAGCCTCAAGACCACCGCAACACCGCCATGGATTTCTGATCCCTGGCAGTTGCCGCGGTGGCAATGCCGTCCGACTGCCCAAGTTGTAATGGGAAGGTCGGAGCGGCAGTGCCCGCACTGCCACCGTGGCTACGGCAGTCCATCGGACCACCATAGTCATAATAAGGCCCTTTGGCATTTGCTAATCATGGCACTTGAAAGCGTTTGCAGTAGACTCCAAAGAAAAACATTGGGCTCCTGCACTTATGTTACAAATTAAGCAGTGACGCCTGCATGGCCTCCTTACTCAGTCCCTAGTTTCCAACTGCATGACCAAATACAAGCATGTTTCAGTATCAACATCATGTGTTCAGAGTCACACAGAGGCATCGATATACACAAAACAGGAAGCAGCTCAGAGCACAACCCTGATGTGAATTTGCTGGTTTGCATGAAAGGTGAGCCTTGGTTAACTAGTACTGGGCTCTTCTGCTGTTTTACTTGCTTTGTTGTGAATTTAGTTTGCAGTCATGTAGATCAGTACAGATGAGAACCCAGTACTTTGTCCAGCTCCAAGGTTGAGACTATCTAAATTTCTGAACAAGCAGCTCTGGCCTCTGGTATTTCCCTCAGCTAAGTAGCTATTGATAATGCAGCAGCACTTTATTCTCATTTCTTACTCATGTTCTGAGTTCGGGTTGGGCCCCTTGCCCTTAACTTTGCCATACAGTACCAAATATAGATGAGCTAACTCGGCCCCTCTGACCACAGGTAACGGATGTCCAGGCTGTTCAGTGCTTTGAGAGGGTGTGGCTCGATGGATGACTAAGACCACAGCAGAAGTTTTATCAGCTTTACATATGACATAACATATTCGACACAAACATCTTTGCACTATTGACAGACAGAGGATTTGTAGTGCTATTTAAATCAAAGATACTACTTCTATCAGTCTCAGAAGGATGAGTTAATCCGCTGGGAACTCGACTTCGGAGCATGAGTCAAACACAGACAGTCACTTTGTGTGAGTTATTCCACTCAGCCATTAGAAATGCCTATTATCGGCCCAGTCCTATTCTTTTTTTTTGTTTCAACAAGCTTTATTGATATTTATAGCAACAGCAGTACATGGTAAACATTTCGGTATATTCAAACAGCATGTGAACAAACCAAGGTAACATTTAGGGGCCGATTCCGATCTCGGCCGGTAGGGCTCCGAATCGGATTCGGCTTTACCGGATCCGATTCGGAGCCCTGTTTCCCGACCGAACCGTACGCGGGTCCGGCCGAGCGAGTACGATGCGAAATCGCCGACCGACTCGTCCGGGCGTCCCGACCGCTCCGACCGATTCGCTCCCGGCTCGAACCGCTCCGACCGACTCGCTCGGACTCGACTCGCACCGCGCAATGGAGACGTTTCCCGGCCGGGTAAGTACGATGCGCGCCGCGAGCAGTCCGACCGAGCCGCGCACTCCGGCTCGTAAGAGCTGTCGGAGCCGTACTTTGGGGGTCCGTGTCGGACCCCCTGTACGCGTAGCCGCGCGAGTCGCACACAGGGGGACCCATGGGTCCCCCTACCTGTGCGTGTGTCTGGCGCGAATCGCTCCGCCGCGTACCCGCTGTAGGGGGCGCCCTTGTCCAACTCGCACCCATTGAGTCAATGGGAGCCCGCGTACGCGTTGTACGACCGGCTCCCATTGACTTCAATGGGAGTCCGACCGACTCGAGTCCGATAACATACGGACGCATCGTACTCGTTCGGTCGGACTGCACGGGTCCGATTCGGTCGGAAATCTCTCCGGGTCCGGCTCGGTCGGAGAAATTTCCGGCCCGAATCGGAATCGACCCCTTAGTATATAATAGGATTCTGAAAGTTAAAGAATGATTTACACTTACATAACAAGTACATAATATGTAAAATTCAATACCTTACAATGTGGCATTTTACTTTTTTTTACATTTTTTAATTTTGAGGAGTATAGGAAGAGGAGAAGAAGGAAAGAAAAAAAAGAAGAAGAAGGAAAGAGAAACTTTACACAAGTTGATTTTTAAAGTGGTTGTCTCATAGACAATTCAGGCATACAAGCACGCGGTTCTGAATAAAGTAATGAAATGTTCATGAAAGTTTGAATGTGGTAGATGTGTCCAAAGAACAAGCTGGTGTAAAGTTCAAATAAGTATTTAGGGGTAACTAGAATAAATCCTTTGTAATGATCTGTTTTATGGAGAGAGTGTATGCACTATCACGTCTGTGAGGAGGACAAAGTAAGTTCCTACTGGGCTGGGGGCAGAATTCCATTTTGCAGGTGGAGGTTGCAGAGTTTTGCCCACTCCGCACTCTGTGAAGAGTTTGGAGTTCCGAAAAAGTCAGCAAAGTGGTGCGGAGCTGAGTTTTTTCTCTTGATTGGCTTGCCAACGTTAAGTTGGCAAGCACTTGTGAGAAAAAATTGCGTGCTAGACCTCCTCCCGGCAAGATTTCTCAACACGGGCGGTCACCGCAGGTCACGACCGCTCGCGTTGAGAAATATGCTGCTCGTGTTGCGGAAACTGCCGTTTTAGTAGAATGTCCACTAGAGTCGCAGAAAGTAGCAGCACCCTCTGGCTCGATGTGTAGTGCCGTTCGCGCTGATTGTACAGCATGGGACAAACTCCCGGCGCTAAAACTCAGTGTGAGCAGTGCAACTTAACAGACTCTGTTGCTAGTGGAACTTCTTGGAGCACGGTAGAGTATTTCCGTCACTTCGCGCAGTTCCACGGAGTAAAACTCTGTGAACTCTGCCCAGGCCTAGTTCCACCATCTAGTAAAGGTTGCCATTGTAGCATATTTCCAGATGGACATAATTATTTGTATAGCAATGGCAAAAAGTCTACAAACCTACCCAGTCTGCGATTTCTAACCCAGTTATCGGATGAGTTACCCAGAAAAATATATTGAATTTCAAAAGGAAAGGTAATAGAGCAGGTTTTCGAAATTACAGTCCAGACTTTCAACCAAACAGTTATAATGGAAGGACAACGAAAAAACATATGCACATAAGAACCGGGTGATGTTTTAGAGGTCCAACAGGTATTGTCAACAAATATGGAAGTATTTGTGAAGATTAACTGGGGCTAAAAAGAGCCTATTATAAAAATAGTATAGTGCTTGCTGTGCGAAAGGTGTGATGAATCTTGGACCAGATTAGATTCCAGGTTTGCATAGAAAAAAGAGTTGTAAGTCTGTTTTCCACAATAACTCAACTTTAGACTTAAGATGAGTAAGAGGCTTCCATACCAGGTGTCTGTATACATATGAGGCCTTAACAGCTAGGGGCAGGGAAAAAGACTCAGGTACCAGATCAGGAGTGGATGACTGTGCATGAATGAGAGTTGGTATTGGTCACGTAATAACATTCTTTAAGGGTTCATACTTGAGAGTGGAAACAGGAGAGAGACGATAAATCTGCTGAATCAGATTGGGAAAGGGATTCAGTAAACTGAAACAACTGTTTAACTTGAACGATAGCTTTCTCAAACCATTCTTTCCAATAAATATGGCGTGTTTGTTATGCCATATAGAGGATTATAGCAATGTCTGTCGTGGTGAGAGCTACCGAGTGAGAATGGGATATACAACAAAAATTGGGATCTTGATGGTGGGGGTGAGAGGTTCCTTGGGGGTGAGAAAAATTAGTGACAGTATGAAAAGAAAAAAGAGTGACTGTTGCATCTTCCATTTTATGCCATACCATGGGGGTAGCATCCCCATCAACATCCAGGTGAGCCAGTATTTGTTTAAATGTGAAAGTGGAGAGGTAGTGGTGCAGACTGAGAACATTTACCCCTTCCTGCTCTTTAGTTTTACCTAACAACTTTAACGAAATACATGCCTTCCGGCCATTCCATAGGGATTTACTAAGCAAATTATAATTTTTTAAGGAACTTCAAAGGGAGCTTGATAGGTAGCATAGATAAGCAAAAGTTTATGACTGTAGCATCATCATTTTGATTGTATCCAATCTACCCCATCAAGACAAGTGGAGGAGAGACTACCTCTCTGACATACTGCGTATCCTTTGCGGAACATCATTCAGATTAATCTGGATGGAGTCAGTTATTGAAGTGGAGTATTTTATCCCTAGACACTTGATCCAATTAGAGGTCTATTTAAAATGAGTTGCAGCAAATATATCCTTTAAAAATATTTATTTAATGTGAGAATTTCTGATTTTTCAATATTAAGCCTGTAGCCAGATAGAGTTGAGTAAACATCCAAAAGATCAGCAAAAGTGGATATGGAAGATTGCAGGTTCGATACAAAAAGTATTACATCATCGGCATAAGCGGTGAATTTGACTTCTGCGCCCTTATGTTATGTTATTTCAACTTGTATAGCGCACTTAGGGGTATATTCACAAGAACGTGTGATAACTACTGCAAGAGTAGCGTAACGCAACTTTCAATATCGCAGCCCATCGCAGGAAAATATCCACGTGTCAACGTGGAATTCACAACAAGGTGGTACCATGCGATAGCCACCAGATAACGCGTCAAATGTCAGTGTCAAAATCAACGCCATGCCGAAAAAATGCGAAACGCGAACGCGAGAAATCATGCGATGAGGCCAATCGCGGTACAGAAATCAGCGAACAACAGCCACAGGCCTGTAAATCCCACGCGGCCGGCGGGAAAAAGCACCATAAAAGAAAGAAAAAAAAGAGCCCAAAAACAATTCAAACTGCGTAGCAACATGGATGCACCCGGACCGAGTGCAGAGGACAAGCCGAACACCACAAGCCCTACGGAGGACCAGCCAGGAACGCCGCCTTCGGGGAAGGGCAAGGACAAGAGGAAGAGGAAGACTGGGTACAGTCCGCAGGAAGACCAGATCATCGTCACAGGGGTGACCGAACACCATCAACAACTGTTCGGTACCTCCACTGCGGCACTGGCAACCCAAACCGAAATATGGCAGGCCATCCTCACCAAGGTCAATGCAGTCGGAGTGTCCAGGAGGTCACTGGAGGAGGTCAAGAGGCGCTGGCATGATCTGAAAAGGCAGACCAAACATGAGCTCGCCGCCAACAGGGAGGCAGCAACGGTGACTGGAGGTGGGAGTCCTGCGACACAGGAGGAGCTGGAGCAAATGGAGGCCACAGTCAGCAGTGAGAAGACGGTGGCAGCATTGGGGGGCCTGGACACAGCACGATACGACCTGAGCCAACAGCAACAGGGTGAGTAACCACTAGGGATGGGGGGACGGGGGGAGATGGGCACAATGGCACACATGCACAATTACGCGCAGCACACAGCACACCCACAATGACCGTGGAACATGTCCCTGAATGCCTTGGCACACTGCAGCACACATAGAAACGCCAAGTAGGCCCCCATCCACAATGTGCACAGAGGGCCCCCCCTATCACCAATATCACAACCGACCCGTGCACATGTGCTGAATCCAGCAAAGCAGCTGCTCCGTGACCCACACTGACTATGCAAGTAACACTGCATGTCCGATAGCACGGCAGCTGCCCCAAACAAATGACATGGCCCACGAAGCAACATGGAGGTAGCCAAGTGCGGATCACATCCGTAAAGGAGCAGGTCACACTCCGACGTGTCCACGTGCACCCACAACCCATGCCTCACAATACACGCAGCAGACGAACAATGCACCAGGCCACAAAAACAGTCCGCGAGCACACATGACCCAAGTCAAAAGCAAATCAGGCCCCGAAAAGCACACAATTCAAAGTCACCCCACCTCAAAGGGAGAAGGCTACACGAAATCAGAGCTGCAGGGGCAACTCACCCACAATGCAGCACACACACATAGCAATCACAGAACATCAGCAATGAAGGCAATGTGGTACAAAGTGCAACACCAGCACCACATGACAGAGCCCACAACAGGTTCCGCACGTGCGTAGTAACTGTCCACCCACATCTGGCATTGCCTGACACTGTGTGATGATAATGTACGGGTACTACCACACATCTGTCATGTAGTCGAAAAACACACTGACTGCCATCAAATAGCCAGCACCCCCAAACAGTCACAATGTACATTGGCATGCAGTTTGAATGTATACATCTGCAAATCATCACCATACATGTGAAACTCTGTTAACCTGCATCTCCCCGTTACATTGCAGAGGGACAAGCAACACCCCCTGCAGAGCACACCACACATCCCACCATTGATGATGAAGAGGACAACCTGCACACATGTCAAGACACCCTCCAACGCATGTTGGACAGCCTCTGCACCCCACCCCCAGGAGCAGGCCAGGCCAGCTGCCTCGAGGTGACCCCACCACCTGCACAGACCACACAGCAGGAAACACACACCACCACGGCTGTCTCCCAGGACCACCCCGACCAATACATGGAATTCCAACGGTGTGTGTTGGGTTGCCAGGTGGAGTTGGCTCATCAGCTGTGGCTGGGTTTCGAGCTCGTGGCAGCCAAACTCGATGCCATACGTGGGTGTCTGAGTCCCATCAGGGACCATGTACAGTCCCTATCGGACACCCCCTGTACGCACCGGTGAATAGACATAATATCGAATCCTAAATATCGAATTGCG
>CAWUFW010023445.1:0-75862 GCA_963921515.1 Calotriton arnoldi
TATTTTATTTATTTTTATTTATAAAGTTTTATATAGCGCGAACATGACCCACGCGGGTATCAGAGCGCTTTACAATATACAGTTATTAAACATTAGATGGTTGAGGTAGTATACATACATTCGATATTCGCCATTCAGTACAAAGAGGTAGATAGTAGTATATGGGTAGCATAGGTGACTGGTAGTCAACATTTGAAAGGATTTATAAAGCGCTGGCTAGACCCGGAGGTATCAGAGCGCTTTACATAAGAATCAGAACATAGTTGCAGGTTACATCGTTACAAAGGTTACACAGTTATTAGAGCATAGCTACATAATTACATGTTAGGTCGAGACAAACAGTAAGGACATATATGTAAGGGAAAAAGCAGGCAAGGGGAGAGATACAAGGTGAGAGGGGGTAGGAGCAGGGGGAGTAGATATAGAATGAAGGGGAAAGAGGAGGGGGAGGGTGAAAGACACAGCAAGAAAGAAGAGGGGGAGGGTGACGGGGGCACAAACCGATAAACGCGTAATAGCTGCGTCCAAAGTCCAGTAAACTGTGATCCCAGGGGAAGTGGCACCATTCTCCCATCTCCGTTGCGAGAGGCTCCCTATTAAGCAGTGGACTCTCTCAGAGGGGTCTCTGAGACTCAAGGTCTACCTACTGGATCCTTCCCCAAAAGGGGAGAGGGAGTGCTTTGGCAAGGGGCGCCATACCAAACCTCAACTGTGAGTGGCTCCCTTAGCGCAGTGGACTCTCTCAGAGGGAACACTGAGACTCCAGAGTATAAATATTGGATCTTTCCCCAACAAGGGGAGAAGGAGTGCTTAGTCAAAGGGCACAAGGGACAGGGGGCTAGGCGGCGTAGCAGACAGGGGGAGAGATTCAGGGGAGAGGGGATAGGAGCAGAGGAGGTAGACAAAGAATGAAAGAGGGAAAGCGGTGGGGAGGGTGAGAGACAGAGACAGAGAATGAAAGAGGAGGGGGGGAGGGTGAAGGGGTACAAAACGGTAGACATTCAGAAAGAGAACACAGAGGTCAAAGTTCTGTGCGCCCTTCGCCAGTGCAGTATTAAAGTCTTTTAGGCCAGGGGCTCATACTGTCGTCTCCCTCTTCCCTGTGCCCCTCAACCTGTGGTAGAAGCTCTGCCAGGACTGCAGGGTCTTGCTGGACCAGACCCACACGCCGGAGGTGATGCCCACAATCATTGTCATGAGATACTTTATCATAAAGACTGTGAAGTCCGGGCCTGCTGGAGGAGAGGGCCCCGGTGGCGGGCAGGGCACGGCCAGGCTCTTGCATGTCTGCAGCCTCCAGCCCCGCGCTTGGGTGCTAGCAGCTGTGGATTCTGCCCCGTGAGAGGGGATGGCGCTCAGTTCCAATTGTGATCACCTAGGGGGGGATCCATAGTGATGGGTTGTGGCGTTTGCGCTATCCCGCTCGCCTCCAGACGCTGTTGTTGTGAGAAGTGTTGCGGGGGGTGTCTCGTCGTTGACCGCTATGGGAGCGGGTCCTGGGGCATGGAGTGCGTGTGGAACAGTGGTCCACCCTGGTGATTAGGCCTTTCCCCGGCCAACTAGGGTGCAGGTGGACTTGCCATCAGTGTCTCTCCAGGGTGGTAGTGCTGATTGCAATGAAGCCTCTGTACTGCCTGGCAGGGGTGCGCTGTGATTATGGTGTGCACACCGCAGCGGCTGCACCAGCCGATGTAGGTACGTTTGTCCAGGTACGTTTTTCTTTAGAACACTCTGGGAAGCTGCAGTAGAACACAAAGGAATCAACTGACAGTCTCTGCCCTTGTTGGATGTACATGTTTTACTGAGAATGTCAGACTTCATTCTCACATGACTGAGAAAGATAATGTGAATTTACAGAAAATATGCTCTCATTTTAGCTTCTAGATCACCTTCCAAACCTCTATGGGAAAAGTATGAGAAAATAGTTTTCTCTCAAACATGATTCATGATATCCCAGCAGAAGGCTTTTTCACAGGGTAAAATCACCTTAGAACACACCACAATTCCTAAAAGTAGTATGGTACCATCAACAAATGATTTATAATGTAATTAAAGTCTTATCACCCTTTATACGTTCTCCTTTTTGTGACCCTCTAAACCTTCCATTCACTACAATGCATTTTAATGGGGTGCTATCATGTATATTGGTCCCAAGATGGCTGCCAACACTTCTTGGATGAAGTACTGACAGCCAATCAGTTCTCACGATGAGATGTGTGGTTAGGCTCCGCCCAGATATATAAATTTCTTTTTCCTTTAATATTTTAAAAACTACTGAACGGATGTACACCATTTTAAAAAAAGGGCGCTTTCTGAACCAAGAGCTACCCTTTTTGCCAAATTTGGTGTAATTCCGTTCAGCAGTTCGGGCTGTAGCCTTGTCTAAAGTTTCCTATGGAAATTAACATGGGGAAAACGCGTTTTGGGACCCCCTTTTTCTCGGCCCCGCTTGACGAATCAACCGAAACTTTCAAGGCAGGAGCTGACCTGAGCGGGGCATTAGTTTTGAACATTTCGCGAAGATTCGTCAAATGGCGCCAAAGATATTGGCAAAAGAAAAAACGCTTTTTGAATAGAAACAAGGTCCTAACTATAACTACCTACTGGCGACTGCCAGTAGGTAATATAGAAACAAAATCTTCTCCAATTTGAGCAGATCAAGAGACACAGCGGGGATTCAAAAGCAATTTATTGAGAGATTTCGGCATGACGCGTTTCGGCACTAAGCCTTCCTCTGATGCCGCAGTTCAACCCAGGTATTCTTGATTGTTCTGTTTATATGCTGCTCCCTCCAAAGTGATGAGGCGCACACCTGGCCCACGTTACCATGCAGAGCACTCTGGCAGTTTAGGATTAAACTACCGGTCCCATCATGCAGTGTTTTCAACAAGCAAACAATAGCTCAGGTAGATGCTGGAATTGTTTCGTGGTTCAGGAAGAGTCCTGGTAAAATCCGAAAAATAAATTGTCTTTGCCCCCTACTTCCAGCCTACCTACTGGCTGAAGCAGAGTTCTGGATACGTCTGTACAGTGACTGCGTATCACCATGCAATCATGGTCCGCCTGATGGCAGCAGATGCTCCGCTTTCAGGGTTCGAGTGGTGAGTCGTGGGCGGCCGATACCTCGGCGAAAAGAAAGAGTGAGTCCACCCGTTGCCAATGTTGTCCACGACCTCCAAGTGGAAGGGTCCCCTGTGCGCGTCACTGGCTATGCGCTCCATATAGAAACAAAATCTTCTCCAATTTGAGCAGATCAAGGGACACAGCGGGATTCAAAAGCAATTTATTGAGAGATTTCGGCATAACCATATAAACAAATATATATTATAGTAACACATTTTAGTTTTTTTTGTATAAAAGTAAGTGACGTCAGAAAATAAGATGTACCTAAATGAAACAGGCATCGTAACACTGATTGCCCAACCACCAAATCCCCTTTCCATGCTTAATCCAAACAGTAGTGTCTGGTAAAAGTATGGGCAATTGACCATGTCGCTGTTCTACAAATGTCTGGAAGCGATACTGTAGCAAATAAGGCTGTGAAGTAGCCATCTTTCGTGTTGAGTGCGCCGTCACTTTAGATGACATCGGTCTTCCAGCTTTTTCATGGCATAGTCCTTTCTAGGAGGTGCAAAAGATATGAGCAGCTGATCAGTTTTCCGAAACGTTTTTGTCTTATCAATGTAGAATTTCAAAAAGCGTTTTACACCTAGTGAATGGCGAGCCCTTTCCGCAGATGATGGGTTACTGAAGTATGTTGGCCAAATTATGGACTCATTCAGGTGAAATGAATCTGTAACCTTAGGTATGAACTTGGGATTCGTCCTTAACTGTACTTTATCCTGTTTAAATTGAAGAACAGGTTCAGAGACTGTGAATTATTGAATCTCGATTACTCTTCTGGCCGATGTCAGGGCCAGCAAGAGCACTATCTTCCAGGATACATATTTGATGTCCGCCTTATGTATAGGCTCAAAAGGTGGCCTCATGAGCTGAGCCAGGACCATATTTAACTGCCAGGGAACTGCCGGATGTTTTACAGGTGGAAACACCCTGAAAAAAAGGCCTTTCATGAATTTCTTTATTACTCTGGAGGACCATCGCAATATTTCTCCAGGCTTTCTTTGATATCTAGAATTTGCCGCTAAGTGCACTCTAATAGATGAGCGTGCCAATCCAGATCTTGCCAAGTGAAGTAAATATGGCAAAAGCTGATCTGATATAGATTGAAAAGGATGCAGATTGTTGTCCACGCACCACTGACAGAATCTCTTCCATTTCGCAACATAAGGTTCATTTTTGGTGAAAGCTCTTGAGTGTTCTAGAATGGATCTGCATTCTTGGGGAATATTTAGGGATTCGAATATCTGGTCATGATGTGCCAAGCGGTTAATTGAGAGATTTTATTTGCAGGTGTACTATCTGCCCTTTGTTCATATAGATCAGATTGTGGATCGGTGGGAACAGAATGTGCCTGGACACAGACATTATCAGAAGTTCTGACAACCAAAATTGTCTCAGCCATTCTGGAGCTATTAGAATCAGATGGCATGGCTCTGTTTTCATTTTGCGTAGTAATCTTGGTATGAGAGGAAATAGTGGAAATGCATAAGCAAACATTACTGTCCATCGAAGTTGCAGAGCATTCCCCCAAGACCCCTTCTGAGAGAATCTGCTGGCTAACATTTTGCATTTCTTGTTGTTCAGTGTTGCGAAAAGGTCCTATTTTGGGGTACCCCATCTTTTGAAGACCCTGGACAGCTGTTCTTGATTTAAATCCCATTCGTGGCATTGGCTGTTGGTCCTGCTTAGAGAATCTGCCCAAGCGTTGTGTATGCCTGGGACATGCTCCACTAGAAGTGAGATGTTGTACTTCAGCAACCACTGCCAGATCTCTTGAGCTTGAGATGATAGTATTTGTGACCTTCTTCCTCCTTGCTTGGCCAGGTACAACATAGTGGTTGTGTTGTCCGTTCTTACTAGAACAGGAGAACCACAAATCCTGGGTAGGAATGCCTGTAATCCTAGAAACACCGCCTTCAATTCCAGAAGGTTGATATGCATTTGTGTCTCATGGGCAGTCCATTTTCCGTGAATTTCTAGCTGCTGAAGATGTGCCCCCCCATCCATGAAGGAAAGCGTCCATAGTCATAATAAAATTGGGGCATTGCGCCTCGAAGGAGCGGCCTGGAGATATATTTTGTTGTATTTCCCACCATGACTGGGCTTCCTTCTTTGCCAGGGTGATGACGATGATATCGTCAAACGAACGATGAGCCTGGATCCACTGGACATGCAATTGTTCCTGAAGCGGCCTCATATGCAAGTGGCAGTTTGGAATCAATGGGATGCACGAGGATAACATTCCAGCATGTCACTGAAGCGGACTCTCTTTTTTGTATTTGAGCCGTTATATGCAAGATCTTGTGAATGCATTAAGTTGTAGGGTAAGCCTTCACCATCTTGGTGTCCAAAACAGCCCCAAGGAACACCAACGATTGACTTGGGATGAAGGATGATTTTTCCATACTGATCTGCAGCCCCAGCGATTTGAAGAGCTGACGACAAGCCCATGAACATTTCTTTGCAGAGTGGTATGTGGACCCCTTGACTAGCCAGTCATCTAGGTAGGGATAAACCTTGTGCCCCTGCTGTCTTAAGGCGGCCACTGGCACCATGAACTTTGTGAACACTCAGGGTGCTGATTGGAGGCCAAAAGGCAGTACTTTGAACTAATTGCGGCACCCTGCCACCTGGAACCGTAGTAACCGTCAATGTTTGACATGAATGGGGAGCTGAAAATAGGCATCTAAGACATCAAGAGATGTCATAAAGTCCCCTTTGTTGATCATCAATAGAATCTCTTGCAATAATAGCATCCTGAAGGGCTGTTTTTTGATATACTTGTTCAAGCGTCTGAGATCCATGACCTGTCTCCATTTGCCACATTGCTTCTTTTTTATTAGGAAGAAGTTTGAGTAGAAGCCCTTTCATATGTGGCGGTGAGGAACTTCCTCTATTGCCCCCTTGAAGAGAAGTACTGAAATCTCCTGCTTTAATAGAGTTAGATGCCGATGTTTTCTCGTGACAGGCGGGAGACCGGGACACTTGTGGACAAATTCTAAGGTATGTCCAACATCCATTTGTCTGTTGTTAAATTGAGCCCTTGATGACAGACAGGTAATGGACCTTTTGAGGGCTTGCGTTAGTATTAGGTGGCTGGTGGAGCCGAAACGTCACTGACGTCTGGCGTTGTCCTGGGATTTTCCTCTTGATGGAGGATGTCGGCAAGCTGATTGCTGCGTGTAAGGCATTGTTAGAGGCTCGAAACTGTTGTTGCCCAGCATATTGAGGTTAGTAGCCTGCGGATATGGCTGGTACCTTTAAAATTTAAATGAGGATAGTTGCGGGTATTGACCTCTTCCTCCACGAAATGGTTGAAAACGCTGCTGTTGGAGTGTTCCAAGGGAACGTGCTGTTTCCGTATCCTCCTTTATTCCCTGAAGAGCGTCATCGACATGTTTTCTGAATAACATTTCACCATTGAATGGCATATCCATGATTTTTGACTGAACCTCAGGGCAAAAAGAGGTAGCCTTCAACCAGCCCTGTCTGCGAAGGACTATCGTTCCTGCCATTTTTCGTAAAGTATTAGAAGATATATCCATAGCAATGTCTATGACCTCAAAAGCCTCCCTGGGAACCTTCCTGAAGACTTTGCGTAGCCTCTGCCTTCTTTTCCTCAGGGAGATAATCTAGAAAGGGTGCCAAGTCAGACCACATCTGACGGTCATAGCGACCCAAGATGGCTAAGGCTTTTGACGCTTTGATGGAAGTAGCTGCCATTGCTGCAAATCTCTCCCCTATACTCTCCAGTCTTCTGCTTTCCTTATTGGGAGAAGCTGAGGCCGAGGGGTTTCTGGAGTGCCACTGCGCTGCCTGCATAACAACCGACTCTGGTCGTGGATGTCAAATTCAACATACAAGAGAAGACTTGGGAGCTTTATATTTCTTAGTCATTCTTGGCCAAGCTGTGAACGAAGCCGGAATCTTCATTCATTTGAGCCCCTACTCCCAAATGTAGTTTACCATAGGAATAGCTCTTATAGATTTCCTGGTGGAATCTTTAAAATCATAAAGGAAGCATTCTGCTTGCCTCGTACGGAGAGGTAAGCCAAATCTTTTTGATGCTTGTTCCAATAACTCATGAAACCCCCAATGTCCTCTGGCGGAGAACTGGCAGGGGATGGTGAAGGAGACAGTAGGGATGGTGCAATGTAGTCATCCCACTCCCTACCTGCAGGGTCTGTGTCTTGAACCAGCTCTTCTTCCTCCAGCTGCTCATCTGGGTCGCTTTCAATATAGTAATCTCTAATGGTTATGACTCGAGGGGCCGCCATACTCCCTTGAGCTGGAGGAGGTTCCAAAGCATCAGGTAGTGGTGTTTCAACCTGCCTTTTAGGGCATCCCAGAGTGCGGGGAACTGGTGTTTGCGATTCCGGAAAACATTTATAATAGTCATCAAGCATTTGCCTGAGATCCGTGACTAGTGAAATTGGCCCTGCAATGGTGTCACCCCACGAAGGTGGCATATTTTCATATTCCTCCTCGTAGTTATAGTGTTGTTGGAAAGAGTCATATCGGTGCAGCCCAGGTGGAGGATGAGCTTTAAAAGAAAAATCTCTCCATATACTCAGAAGTATCACCATGGTACTCCTCCTCATTGTCAGTGTCTTGACATTTCACTACTAATTGTGAGGGGCTGTACGCTGGTCCAAAGAGGCCCTCATCTGCAGTCTCTTCCATATCCAGAAAATGTGATGGAGGAAGCGGAGATACCTTGCTCAGGGATGTCAAATCCGATGGCATCCATGCAGTTTCCAGTTGTAAAGTGTCTTTTTTCTGTTCCGTTGATGACATCGCCAACGGAGAGATGCGCTTTATGGTAATCGTCATCGTCGATCCCTGTATTGACATGGGGATTTGAACACCGTTGTCTGGTCGTCGACGTGGTAGTCGATGAGGTAATCATTATCACTCCTCATGTCATGGTCGGAGCGCTCACGGCGGCACAGAACTAAAAGTAGCCGTCGACGGTGATTTTGATTTTCCTGCCTTCATCGACGGGTCTGTCGACAGAGTCTTTTTCGCCAATGAAGATTTGTGAGAAGTGTGAGACAGAGAGGTAGAAGTATTCAATTGTCTCTTTTGACCAGAGCTTGAAGATTGCTCTTTAGAAGTGGCTTTTTCAGATGTTTTTCCAGCCTTTAACTTTTTTTAACTCGGTTTGAGATGAGGTAGAGGCCTCATTTTTTCGCTTTCACTCAGGAGTAGAGTGACTTGAGCTTTCCTCATTATCTGAGCCAGATTCAAATCTGGACTTTTTCTGCTGCAGACATAATAATAATCTGGCCTCTCTGTCCTTCAGAGTCTTGGCAGAAAAAGTTCTGCAATATTTACAATCCCTCTGTATATGGTTGGGATGTAGGCAATATAAACAATCCTTGTGAGGATCTTCTGAAAACAGCCTTGCCTTTCCACAAGATTTGCACGGTCTAAACAGTCTCTTTTTAGGTCCTTCTGACATTTTGAAATGAAGCAAATACACAATACCTTATGCTGAATTCCTTCAAGAATATTCCTAAAGAGGAACAGAGCAGAGTCAAAAGTTCACCGGTAGCAAGAACTGAGCAGAGCTCAGGAAGACTCCTTCTCACACGACGTGCAGTTAGAAATCTGAGGTATGGTGGCTCTGCAAGGGCTCGTAGTTTTAGGGCTTATAACTCATTGGCTGAAGTTTGGGTCTTCTATAAGAATGAGAATTGGTTAACAAATTCAATTGCTTTCACAATGTTTTCTTATGTACTCGTTTTAGTACTGCTTATTTAAGTACTGTGGGACTCCCACCACGATGACAGGGAAAATTCAAGCATGTGAATCTATGAAAATTTCAATACTGGAGAAACATGTCTTTCCTAAAACATAATCAACCGCAGTATGGCAGAATCTTAACATTTCTTTTTCAATTTTCAGGTTTAATGATGACATCAAATTCATGATTGGTCACAAACCTAATATATTCTGGCAGGCCACATGGAGGATCATCAGTCCCCTCGTTATGTTAGTCATATTTCTATTTTATTTTGTGGTGAAAGTGAACGAGGAACTGCTCTACATAATTTGGGATCCTAATTACGTAAGTACATTCATTGCCATAGCATATTTATCAACTTGATCATTTGTAAATCTTAAATATCTTATATTGTTTCAGGCTCACACCTTAGTCTTATGTTATATGTAATTTACATGAATGTCGGTTTCTGTTTAGGTATATCTGTTCTTGTACAGTAAAGTCTCTGTGAAAATCCCTACTTGGGATCACTTGACGTCTGTCCTTAGGAAACCTTTAAAATGTGTGTCAGAAGTAATGCTTCCAACAGTCAATCTAGATCTCTCCTAGGTGCAACTGACAGAATTTTCAAATTCAACAGTTGGTTCAAATCTGTGCTGGGATAGTTCAAGAGAAAACTTTGAGCAATGTGCAGGATAGATTCTGCCAAGGATTATGTATAGTGCACACCACCAGCATTTATTCTGGAGGTCCATTGTTCCGTAGGAAAGAGTTCCAATCATCCTAAACTGAGGAATGTCCCTCCCTGCCTTTCCTTTCCGTGAAGCCCACGTAAACAAGTTCATTATTTATTTGTCATAAGTAAAATATCAAACTTTGCAATAATCCTCTTCAAATGATCAGTCACATGTGAAGTCTCTCTGAGTTGTTCTGTCTTTGAGGTAGCCCCAGCGCAAGATAGTAGGCTTAACTCACTAGCCATTCTTAGTACTTGGCAGCCAGCTACCGGTGGGGGTTTGGCTGTGAGTACCAAGTTGGCTTTGGGGTAACAACATCAAGTGTCCATTTTTAGCTGGCCCTGCTGTTTAGCACCCCAAGGCCTGCTGTTGCGACCCAGGCTCCCCCATTGGCGCTGCTTTCTAACAGGTCTGGGCACCCATCACCATGAGCTAGATTGCAGCTCATGACAATGCTTAGCCTTCTTTTACTTTCCATCAGGCATTCGAAGTTGCCAGCCGCTTCTGTGGTTCCCATCTCCAGGAATCCCCCTTTTTAAAAATGTCTCCCTTGAAGGCCCTTCGTTAAGAGGGCCAATCCTTATTCTTTGTGTTTTGCACCAATTGTTTCAAATTTGTGCTGCTTCATTGGCCACCTATTTGGCACTCCCCTCTTCCTTTTCTGGCTGACCACCTCCTCCTTGTGATGGCTCTAACTGCTGTGGTATTTTTTGTTGCACAACCATGTGTGCTCCTCGTTGGCACCCGGGCAGGTGTATCTCTACATTATCTGTTTTGCCTCTTCCCTGGTCCTCCTACCTTCTTTCCTCATAATGGTTCTCCTTAGACCTTTAAGGTGGACATTCTATCTAGGTAGGTTGAACGGCGGTGGGTTATGAATGTCTGCATTCAAGGTGAATGCATCTCTTCCTGATCAGAGAACCTGTGTCTCTTTCTACCTTTCTTATTTATAATATTCTTTGCGACGACAGATTGATATCAGTAAGG
Source organism: Calotriton arnoldi (assembly GCA_963921515.1). Lineage (NCBI taxonomy): Eukaryota > Metazoa > Chordata > Amphibia > Caudata > Salamandridae > Calotriton > Calotriton arnoldi. The sequence goes on from CAWUFW010023445.1 coordinate 10,576, forward strand.
ATGATCAGGCTGTAGAACATGCGGTAGCACCCAGTGGATTGCAGGTGCTCCAGAGCTGTGTGATGTGCTGCACTGGAGCGGACAGCACAGCTCTCTGCCTCCTTCTAAAGCATGCTGAGAAGGGCTAGGAGTGTGCCGGTCCATCCTGCTCAAGTCCTCCACATCTTATGTACCACGGTGGGAGGGTTCAAAGTAAGGGGGAGATTACTGTGAGGAACTCCACAGGAGGATAGCAGCATTCCAAGCCTCATTTTTACACAGTTAGCGCCATTTTGATCCACCTTTACTCCTATTATGTGCATGCATTCGATTGCCAGAGCAGACATTTTGTAATGACTTAGAAAGGAATTTATGCGGTGACAATTTATATTCAGTCCCATATTGAGGAAATTTACCATGACTATTGCATGTGTCTCTCATATTCACTTGCATATTTCCAAGCATACCGAATACTTCAAGTTGTATACCCAGGATTGTAACATAATTTTGGACGTTATTGTGACTGTTGCCCAGTGTCTTCCAGTCCCATCTGAATCTTTGTGTTCATTAGCGAGCTGCACACTCATTTGAGACTTATGCACATCTTGTCCTTCACCTGTAAAATCAGACAATGGACTGTAGTTTAACACATTTTATTATTTCTTCGCATACCCTAAAACTTGTTACAGATTGTAGAAGAACCCTTTGATTTTTCAACCTCAGACCAGGCAACTATCTTTTATATTTAACTATTCACTCAATGTGTGGGCGCTACATGCATTTCAAGCCACTCCAAAAGTTTTCACAAAGTAAAGGGCAGCCACAGTTTTTCTGGAAAAAATCCTGATATACATTGTGGCAATTGATTCAAGAAAGATGCCAGTGGATAGAAGGTGTATTGTTTTGTTTTATTTTGGGTCAGATGGACATGAAACTTTCATATCTCTACCTAAGGTCAAGGCTTCTGAAAGGCAACCTGAGTATAATGACCACAAGCAGGCAATGACAACGTTGGCGAACTGTTTCCAACCTTGAAATAATATAATTTCTACACTAGGAAGTAGAGAGAGAGTGAAACATTAGAATAATTTCTTACTGAACTGAGAAGGTTGCCCAGTCCCTGCAACTTTTGTACCACTACTGACAAAATGATAAGGGATCAGCTAATGATAAATGCTAACAGTAAACCGATTCAAGAATGCTTGTGGGTAATAGGCGATCCCAAACAACAAGACATGATCAAGATTAACACAGGTAAAAGAAATGGAAGTCATGATAGGAGTTGAAATGAAATTTGTTATGTAAGTGGTAAATAATATAAGAATGAGACCAAAAGATATTGTAATAGTGAATCCAAAGTAGTTTGTTACAGATGTGGTAGTCCAGCCCACGTGGCAAATTACAAAGGATGCCCTGCAGTTTTCACGAAGTGCAGTGTCTGCCGATTTATCAAGAACTTTGCAAGAGTCTGTCAGGATAGTAGACGAGGAGACAAAATGAGAGCTGCACAAGTCTTTGAAGAACTTCTGCCCAGCAGGAGAAGGATATCAGAGAAAAGAGGAATGTGTTCCTTGTTGTTCAGTAGGTCAGCAGAATTGAAGGTGAAGAGGATATCAATCCACCCATATGTGCACAACTGGTGCTGGAAGTGGATCTTTTGGTTATGGTAGACTCTGGCTCCACTTTCACAATTATCATGGAAGCACATTTCAGTTCTTTGCTTGCTGACAGAGTTGAGCAGCTCTTTGGGTCTAATGTTAGGGCTCTGACATTTGATGGATGCAGAATCCACATTATGGGATATGTCGTGTGTATCTTGCATGGCCCATTGTGGTTTTCCCTATGTTGGTCTAACTGTGCAGGCTGTAGGCCGCATTTATTTTTCACACATTACTACATAACACGATTGCCTGTGGGCCACATTGTATTTTCACACAGAATCTGCACATGTTTTCGTATTTTGTTCCTTTCCTGGGATTTAGTCTGAACACACTAGACAAGGTCAAAACAATGCCCCTGTTATTTTTTCTGGTCAGACAATAGCACTTAGACATAACAAGAGAATGCAGCTGCTGCTTGTGAGCACACATGGATTGTCATATAACTGAGGACAGGGGTTCTGAAAAAACGCACACTGAGCGAAGGTCCTGAAACAAGAGTGCTGCGTCAGCTGAGTTTTATAACAACCACCTATGTATGCTAAGGTACGGGATCCACCAATAATCCCAGAAATCTTTAATATATAATCATTTAGCTTCAGTAGAAAAAGGGGGGTTTAGGCTAACCTGTCTTACAACATGACAGGGCTTTTATGGTATACGGTTTGTTAACCATGCTAATGATATTTCTGTTATGCATTTGTTGTCGAATTGTGGCGCAAATACTGCATCTTAGAGAACGATAGTTTAAATAAATATTATAAACTTCCTTTGTGTCTCTTGTTTCTCTTATTGTGGACAAGTACGAGTGAGAGAGCAAAAGGTTGTGTCCTTTTACTGCAATCCCTGAGAGAGTTGAGATGTTGTGTTCTGGGGTGCCAACTCACTTGTTTCTCTGGAAAGGTTAGGAGTGCAAGTGAGACACTATGGCTAGTCGGACTCAGGCTCATAGATACTTAGGTGGTATGGTGACTCAGTCCCAAATGTTGCTGTTCTATGGTCCAAAGCATAGTTCTGTTCCTGAGCAGAATCCCTGCAAATGGCACCGCCAACATTTTGGTCAGGTACTTACTTGTGGGAACCTTGAGTAGTGCCTGTGCTTTACCACAATACCCTCGCACCTTTCACCTGAGACGTCCATGGTGTTCGGGATTAATCCTCCATAGTTTTTAGGGAACACCTAGTTCTGTTGTTTTTTCAAGCTTAAATATTAAAAGGTTTCCACCCAGTTTGTGTTACACTTTGAATCAATTAATTGCATTCTTATGGTGCAACCTATTGCTATTGCAGCCAACTGCCGATCGGCTGTCTATGCACATTTAACACAACATGGAGTCCCTAATGTGGGAGCTCCTGTAATCTTTGTAGTAGAAGCGGGCGCTGCCTTCCGCTTTGAAGTTTTTTATTCTTGGGCCACATTTCCAGCTGTAGATGCCAACACTAACACTTTTCATGAATACACTGTCTCACAGGCACCTGCTGTATATAGACCTTATGCACTTGTTGAAATTCCTCTTACGGTCTGGGAACACCAGACTTGGTTTAATGGCACCCTTCCCCATGTGCCTAGGCCAGTTTGAATGGGCCCTCTCAGTAATGAGGGGGCTACTTGGCCGGCATTAGCTGGATATACACCATATCCAGATTTAGGCAATTTAAATCTCGTTCAAACCCGCGGTTTGTACAATGTTCTTGTCGTTTTATACAGATGTTCAACTCAATTTATTTTGCATACATTATTAGCTGGCCCAGCTAGACTTGGCCTGCAAGTGCAAGCCCAGTTACCTGCAGCACCTGTAATTAGTCCTATAATTGCTCATTCAGTTAAGGGCAAACATCCTACTAATTGTGAGGAAATTCCTTTTTCGATTGCCCATAAAATAGATCAACTTGAAGCTGTGTTTCCCCTTATGGGACCACAAGACAAGTACTGAATTTTAACTATGTGCTTACCCACTGGACTGGTTCCCACTCTTGCAGACTGCAACACCTGGAGGACTATTTTTGCCACAGTCTATACTCTCTGTCATGGCACTCCCTCAATGGCCGTTCACCCAAACGTCCTCAAACAGATACAGGTCCTGCCCTAGGTTTTGGGATGAAATGAATGGGTAATTTTTCCGTAGTCTCCGAAATGATTCTTTCTAATGTTGAAGGTGAAGCAGCATCTTTGGCTATACACCAGCGACTTACTGTGGTGGCGGTTGCTGACTGCGAACATGAGTTGCCTATAATTATTACTATTGTATATACATCGCTAGGATGCAATCATTTGGGAACCAGACCTTCAGTACCACCACCTGGCAAGCCTAGCACTGACAAGGATGCCAGCCCAGCCCATGAGTTTGCTAAAAATCCATGGAATGAATCTAAACAACAACAGAAGGGTAAACCTTGAGGAGGTTTTCCACCCTCGGAGTCCTTTGAGAGATGGTACAATCTTTGTGATCGCACTAAAATCAAGACAGGTATCAGGTTCCTAATACATGTTCTCCTAATTCCTTTCAGGAATCATCTGACCAGCAGTACGACAGAGGAGGGCGATCTGAACGCAGACAAGAAGAGTATGTGAAACTAAAGAGGGAGACACAACTCTCAACTGACGTGAAGATAAAAAAGGAGGACAAAACTCCTCAATATAAATCCCCATTTCAGAAAAAGAAAGTAGCAGCATTCACTGCTAAATATGCCACAGACAGTGAGAACCCTCCTCCTGAACAGAAGCTGGGAGGTGACTCTCCTCAACTGTGCGGCAGAGGTCACGATAGTACTCTGGAATGTCCTGGAGTTTCTGGTATCGAAAGCAACTGATACCTTTGTTACAGTTGAAACCGCGGATACACAGGTGGCCCCTCCAGACAGGTTATATCACTTATATATTCAAATTGAAGGTGATGTTAAACACACCATTAAATCAATATTCTGGGACAAATTAGCTACTTTTAATGAAATCTTCTTGGCGGAGGTCGATTGGCCCCCATGATTTGTACTTGCATACCCTCAGGGTGAGGATGTAATTGTTACTTCCTTTTCTCACCTTGTCCATGATGAAGTAAACAAGCATATGCTTACGAATGGGCCCTTGCATTGGCTCCTGCCCTTTGCCTTAATCATGTGGGTTGGGATAAGGATTCTCCTTATCATATTATTCCTACATGGTCCACTCCACAGATACAGCCACAATATCCTATTAAACGGGACACTAAGGCGCCCTTTAAAGAAATTCTTTCCCAGTTGGAGTACCAGGGAGTAATTGAACCCTGTGTCTCTCAAATGAATAATTCTCTTTTTCCTGTTCTAAAACCGGATCATTCTTATAGCATTGTCTTAGACTATAGACATTTAAATAGTCATACACGAACATTTGCAATGCAAAACATGCACAGTACGGCACTCATAAACATTGTAGCCTGTGAAAAAAATAAAACCACATTGGACATTTCCAGTGGCTTCTTCAGTCACAATTCGTCTCCTGAGAGCTGAGACTGGTCCGCTTTTAGTGCCATGGGTTTTCAGATGCGCTATGGATGCCTTCCTATGGACTATAAGAATAGCCCAGGAGTTTTTGCGGCACATATTGTGTCGATTCTTCATGTCGATTCTTCATGGCACTGACGCTCTTTCCTATGTGGACGATATCTATTTGACAGACAATGAATTGAATCCCCACTTAACCAGAATAGATCGCATAATATTGTTTGTTTTTTTTTATTTAAAAAAAATTTTTTTATAAACTTTATTTTTCATTTTTACATCTTGCAAATACAAAAGCAAATTGGCATCGACACAGCGTATAGAGGCATACCATTGATATTATTAATGGTACGTAGCACAGGTGGTAGCATTAGGGGAGGAGGGACACAATGGGGAACAATATTCATTTAGAAGCGTATTACAGTGAAGAAAGAGCATGGGGCATGCCACGAACTCTCAGTGTGTAGATTACCGGGGTCGGTCCTCTCGCTCCTCAGTAAGGTTAGGCCCACCATCTAAATCTGACCCACTCCCCGCTGTCAGTTGTATCCGGAGAGGAGGGCTCCCCTCCGCCAACCCAGAAGTACACATTTTGCGCCAAACCATTAGGTCCGCTTCTAGCTTCTCATCCCTTCGGGCGAGTTTCATATGGGCTTCTTCTGCTAGGGACCACTCTCGAACATCATTAAGCCAGATGGGCACTTCCGGGCCCCTCTGCCCCATCCAAGTTATAGCTATCCTGCGCCTAGCGAGCACTAGCATTAATTGTAGGAGCTTATATGGGAGTTTCTTTTTCTTGGGCTTCCGGACAGATGCAAGTAAACAACTCAAGGGTTCCAGTTTCACCGGAAGGCCCGTGACCGCAATAATCCTGCCCACCACCTCCGCCCCGAACTGCCTGACCATTGGACAATCCCATGCCAAGTGTAAAAAGCCCGCTTTCTCTGTGGCACATCTTGGGCATCTATCTCCCCTGGCACATGAAACGCGTTTCAGGGATACCGGGGTTAAGTAGGTGCGATGCAAGAAATTAAAATGCGTCAGTTTAAATCTGGCATTACAGGAGACTGTGCGCGTAAGGGAGCCTATGTGTGCCCATTGTTTCTCCTCCAGCTGGACAGCGAGATCTCTCTCCCAGGCAGCCCGAGATGGTGGCACCGGTGGGGTAGAATCCCGCCTCATAGCTGTATAGAGGAGAGAAATTAATTTGCGACCTGTACCACACGTGAGTAGGATATCTAGAGTTTGGGTCGGAGGTGGAATGTCTGGGTACTGTGGCCAGGTGATCTTCACCACATCCTGAATTCCCCGATAGTGTAGGAACTGTCCCTGTCCGAGGCCAAAGTACTCTTCCGCCTGTTCGTAAGTGATGAAAGTCTCGTTGGGAAAGAGGTCAGCAAGAACTTCGCATCCACCCTCCCTCCAAGGTTGAAAGGACATGTATCTTCCCATGTCTAGAAAGGGGGCTAATATCTAAATCGAAAGCTCCCTGTGAAAGGGCGCTTTCCGTAAGACTCTCTCGACAAAGCGCTGCCATATACCGGCTGTATGTCGTACTATGTAGGGAAGAGATGTCTCCGACCCCCTGCCCTGCATCAGTGCCTCCTGCAGTGTCTGGGTATCCACCCTGCCGGAGAGAAGGCGTTTCTCCCAGTTGTCCGCGTCTGTCAGCCAAAGTCCCGCAGCTGTAATTGGGCCGCGTAGTAATATAAATCGAAGCGTGGAGCCTCCAGTCCGCCCTCCTCATAGCTGCAGATAATAGTGTTGAGAGCTACCCTACTGCGCCGACCCGCCCAAAGGAGGGACGTGAGTAGCATGTTCAGGGTTTTGAAGACTTGCGACGGTAACGGGCATAGTGAGTTCTGAAGGACGTAGAGTGTCCTGGGAAGCATCACCATCTTAGAGATGGCCAGCCTGCCCATCAATGACAGGGGAAGAGTGTTCCAAAATGTCACTGACTGCCGCAGAGACGTAATGATGCAGTCTACATTCTGGGCCAGCGCCTGTGCGTCCGTCGGGGCCACCAGTATCCGTAGGTAACGGAAACCCACCAGTTCCCAACGCAGCCCCAGGTCCGGGAGCCCCCCAGGGGCACCGAGGCCAGTCCCGCTAACGGAAAGATCAGGGACTTACCGCGGTTGAGTCGCAATCCAGAGACCTCTCCAAATCTGTCTAACTGGCGCAGCAACACCGGCAGTGCGTCCCGGGGAGAAGCCAAATAAAACAGGGCATCGTCGGCGTATAGGGTGATAACATGCCTCGTGTCACCCACTCTAATTCCCCATTGTTCCATTTCAGCCCTGATCCGGACCGCGAAGGGTTCTATAGCCAGGGCGAACAGCAAAGGTGAAAGGGGACACCCCTGGCGAGTGCCCCTTCCCAATTGCCAGTCTTCTGATCGCGCACCCCCAAGTTTTACCCATGCGCGGGGTGCCGTATACAAAATGCGAATTCAGCGACAAAATTTGGGACCCATCCCCACAGCGCGTAGGACCTCGAGAAGGTAACCCCAGTCTACCGTGTCGAACGCCTTAGCGAGGTCAATGGACACCAAGACCAACTGATCCTCCCGATCGCGTACCTCATGCATGACGTGGTTGAGCCGGCGCAGATTCATAGCCGTGTTTCGTCCCGGTATGAACCCACATTGGTCCTCATGGACCAAGTGAGGCATGTATGGCGCCAATCGAGTAGCCAAGAGCTTGCATAAGATTTTAACATCTGTGTTAATCATAGTAATCGGTCGATATGATGAGGGCTCATGAACATCCCCTCCCGGTTTCGGAATCATACATATTTCCCCCTGTGTCATACTTGGTGGGAGAATTCTGCGTTCAAATGCCTCGAGGTAGACCTGTAACAGGAGGCGGGGAAGTGTACCCGTAAATGCTTGATAGAACTCAGGAGGGAACCCATCACTACCCGGGGATTTGGCTCGTGGTAGGTGCTGCAGAGCGGATTGTACCTCCCCCAGTGTTAGGGGTTCGTCGAGCTCCTTCCGTACCGACTCAGGGACAGACCGTAGGGTCAGGTCATGAAGGTAAGGGAGATAGGCTGCCTCGCTGATTGCGGGGTCTGCAGCATATACTGTCTGCAGATGGGATTTCAGGACTCGCAGTAGCCCCACTTCCGAGTGGACCAGGCCTCCCGTGGGCTCCCGCAAAGCCACAATCGCGGCAGGGGCGCGTTCCCGCCGGAGAATCCAGGCCAAAAGATGGCTCGATTTATCCCCTTCCCTATGAAGGCGCTGTCTGTAATGTGCGAGGGTGTATTTGTCGAGCCTGTCCCAAATGTCATGGATGCGTTCCCGGATGCCATGCTCCCTATCCCTCCCCTCTGCGTCAGGGGTCTCGCAAGTCTGTACTTCTAAGAGGCGTCGTTACTCCTCCTGTAACTCTCGTTGGAGCTGTTTCCGAACCCTGCATGTGAGACTCATGCATGCCCCTCTCACCACCGCTTTCAAGGCTTCCCACTTTGTGGCCAGTGATAAGTCCGGCCCGTCCCAGTTTAGATCAATATAGTCAGTTATGGCAGTTTCTAGGTGATGCTTCCCCACTGGGTCCTCGAGTACCTCTGCCGGCAGCCTCCAGGTCCGTGGGCGGCATATCGGGCCCCCCCAGTCAACCACACACGCTACAGGGGAGTGATCAGAAAGGAATCGCGCTTGATGAGTCACCTCAAAGGACATAGCCGTGTCTGGGTTTGCGATTAAGAACCTGTCTAAGCGACTGTGCGTATTATGAGTGGGTGAAAAACAAGTATACACTTTCTGGGTTGGGTGTCTCTGGCGCCAGATATCCTGTGCCCCTATATTTCCCATAACCTCTCGGAGTTTCATCGTCATCCTCAGTTTCGTGCCTGTGCGGGGTGGGAACCTATCAAGGTCGGGGTCCAGGACACAATTAAAGTCCCCCATCCAGAGCAGTGGGACCTCCAATTCCGATACCAGAACCTCCTGCAGGGATTGAAAAAAGTCCGGGTCGTCTATGTTAGGGGCATAGGTATTCATTATTGCAACATCTCTACCATCTAGCTTAGCCCTAAGGAGCAGATATCTACCATGGATGTCAGCTTCTACGTACTGGAGGGCAAATGGGGTCTCCGGGGCCACCCATACAAGGACTCCCCTGGCATAGGTAGAGAGTGAAGAGTGGAAAACCTGACCACGCCATTTTTTCGCCAACCTCTGAGCCCCTTCGTCAGTAAGGTGTGTTTCTTGGAGGCATGCTATCGAGACCTGATGTCTGCGGAGAAAGGACAGGACCCTGTACCTCATGGTGCACGTGCCCAGCCCCCTCACATTCCAGCTTAAAAATGTAAACCCCATGGATGGTAAAGTAACCAAACTTCATGTGGTCCCCACCCCGTGTGGCTACGTAGACCCTGCGTCCCGGATACTGTACATACAATGCCTAAGAAGAAAAAAAAACAAAAACAACCCCCTAAGAACACCCAAACCCCTCCCACGAGCAATATACTGACAACGGAACATGCAGAGTTGCCCTTCCCATGCTGGTGCCAGGACGTGCACAGCTGCCCCATTAGCCCAACCGGGGCCAAAACTACCTTACAAAGAAAAACGAAGGAAACCCCCCCCCCCCCCTAGGTCTAACTCCCGACTCAGACCAGCCGCCTCATGGCATATTTCAATGTCCCGAACTGCCCAGGTTTAAACATGCGGAACAATAGGGCCAGATCGTTTAGCAGCGCCCATGAGGTGCATATGACATTTACCCATATACACATTCCTGCTCATACTATCACAACAAGCATTTCTCCAGAGTCCCTGTGGGTCAATAATCACTAGGCCCCTAATGTCCGGCCCCCTCTACCACAGCAATATGTGTAAAGAAAAAAGGATATCGCCTTCAGGACGGGCCTGTAGTTGGCATTGGTAGGTCCATGATAGTTTCTGGAACCACATGGGTGGTTGGCGGGAGAGTCTCTGGTACCAGTCCCACTTCGGGAGTATCTGTCACGGTCCGCGGGGGAAAGTCGTCGGAGTCCGAGGATTCCACACGTAGGGCGCCATCGTCCCCCACCGTCGCTCCACCTGGGCGTCGCCTGCAGATCGATTCCTGCGCCTGGTCTTGCGATTCCTCAAAGGTCTGCACCCCCAAGCGCTCCGGGATCCCCTTTGTTCACGCTGGGGGAGGGCCTCTCCCCTGATCTCGAGCCACTCCCACACTTCCTCTGGAGAGTCATAGAAATGAGCCTTTCCCTGGGATATCACCTTAAGCTTCTCAGGGTACAATAACATGTACTGCAGGTGGAGGTCACGTAGCTTCTGCTTGATGCCAAGAAAAGATTTCCTCTGTTCCTGGACCTGGCGGGTATAGTCCGGATAGATGGATACTTTGGCATTGTCAAAGGTGAGGTCTTTCGCTTCTCTCGCAGCTTTCAAAATACAGTCTCTGTCCCGATAGTTTATGATTTTGGCGATGAGGGCCCGAGGTGGAGCCCCCGGTGGCGGCGGCGGGACCAGCGCCCTGTGGGCTCTCTCTACCACAAAGACCTCGGACAGACCCGTGGGGCATAGCTTAGTGTGTATCCAGTCCTCCAGGAATCGCTCTGCATTACCCTGTTCCGAGCGTTCCGGGATACCCAGGACCCTGATGTTGCTGCGACGGGCCCTGCCTTCCGCTTCCTCCGCTCGACGTTCCAACGCTCCAGTAGTGTGGGTGAGCTGAGAGACCTGTTGCTTCAGGGAGGCCACTTCCCCCTGCAGCTGAACGATGTCCCCCTCTGCCGTCGAGACCTTATCCGCCACTTTCCGCAAATCTGCCCGCAGTAGGTTCACGTCAATGGAGACTGTCTCTATTTGCTTTTCCAGGGCGGTGCGGGACCCCTGTATCGCCTCTAGGAGCTCAGCTCGGGAAGGCTCGTTGGAGGTGTCGCCCTCTCCGTCCAGGCCCGACTGACAAGTGATGCGTTGCGCGGGGATGCGTTGCGTGGTATACTGCGTGATGGTGTTGGAGGGGCGGGGTATCTTGTCCCTACCAATGATGCAGGCAACAGAGGACCACTCAGGAGTCCGCAAGCGCTTCAACGACCGAGCTCAGTCCCACTTTATGGGGCTACAGGCATCAAGTGCACGTCCCTCCCGCAGGTGTCACAGAGAGCGCGGGGGACCAGGCCGGGGTCCAGAGGCCCGCCGTCCCCACCCAGCATATTAGGAGATCTCAGCCCGTCGGGCACCAGAACAGGGCCGATTAGGTGGTCTAACAGCAATCTCAGGGCCGCTCACTTCAATATGGCCGCCAGGCCGGTGGCTGCAGAGTGATTATCCGGGCCCCTCACTCGCCAGGAAGGGCACCTGCAGTTCTCCCGAACGCTGGGATCACCTCCGCAGCTGTCTCCAAGCAGGCCGACCGCCCGATGGTCCCCAGAGGGGTCAGGCACCCCCGCGATCCCCAGGCAGGCGAGGCAAATACTTCAAGAGGCCGGCCGGGCATCTCCGCACCCGGAGCAGGATGAGCCCTCCCACAGCAAGGCAGCCACCTCCCAGCAGGGTATCAGCAAGGCATCAGGGTCTCAGCGCCCAGGGACCCCACAGACCAGGGGGCCGCTGGGCGCCAGCAGGATGATACGCAACGGCCCCGCGGGAGGGGGCGCACAAAGTAGCCAGTCGCGTCGTGCCTTGGTCTTGCAGACACTCCGCCACAGCAGGGGGGAGAACGCGACCACCCGATGCTTCTGGGCGGCCGCCGCCGATCACTGTTCCCTCGGCACCTCCGCTCGGGGACGTCTCGCGGCCCAGCCTGCGCCGCGCGGCTCACCTCAGGGCCGGCATGGTAGCGCAGGAACACCGCTCACTCCGGTAGCGTCCTCACGGCAGCAGGCACCTTTTCCACAATTGCCGGGGTCACAGAGGCAATGGGAGACAGGCCCGGCCCCCCGATGCACCGCAGGCAGACCTCAGACGCCTCGCGGCGCCCCCCGCGGATCGTCGCTCGCTCCGAGGTCTAATGACGACGGCCAGAATCGAAGCACCCCGGGAGTCTCCCAATGACAGAGGGCACCCCCTCAGCAGTCGCCAGGGTCGTGGGGGCAAGCGGAAAGGGAATCGCCATCTCCGATGTCCGGGCACAGCTCAGGCAGGCGTAGGCCGCATCCCCGGCCTCGCGTGAATTCGGCCCGTCAGGTTGGCGGGCACGGAGTCGTTGCGGCCGAGGCCAGGCCGTCGCCCAGTCTCATTCGCTCCCAGGGCGCTCCAGCCGCCTGCAGGGTCCCAGCCGCTCAAAGACTTCGGTTGTGGGCGTCGGGAAACAGGATATTTCAGGATTTAATCGGCTGGTCGGTTGGGAGCCGAAGGAGCTCACGTCCTGTCGGCCATGCTGCTTGGCCACGCCCCCAATATTGGGGTGTTATATGGCCATTAGGGTCATTGTCCACATTGCTAAGTTAGCATGAGCTTTGCTGCCATGATGCTACTTTTGCGCACGTTACTACATGACTTTATTTTTGCAAGACTCTGTTTATGCCTTTCACATGAGAACTGTCTGCTTTTCACGTTCTCTGATGAGTTCCTGGAGTTTAGTCTGAACACGATGTGCAAGGTCGATAAACAATGCCCCTTGTTATTCTGTTCTGGTCAGTCCCTAGCACCTAGACATAACATGCTAAACACAGCTGCAATGCTGGAGACTCGTGCTTTGATATTACGGGGATGCATGTTGTTTTAACACACACTTGGAGAGAGCCCTTTCCATGGAGAAGAGCTATGCTGTTCCTATGATGTAAACCTTACATCCAGGCTTTAAGGTATGGGGTCTGCTGACAAAGCCCAGAGATCTTCCTTTATATAATAAGCTTCTTCCAGTCAAGGGGAGGGTGGTTAGGCCTTATCGTCCTTTTTCCACTGTCTTTATATAATGACTTCCCCCTTCGTACTTTATGGAATTGTAACAATGCTAATTGTTTTAAGTTTATGCATTTTGCTGCTGGTAGTGGCTCGTATACTGTATTGTAGAGCACGATAGTTAAAATAAACATTTTGAACTATTATAGTGACTCTGCCAATTCTTATTGTGGACAAGTACAAGTGAGCGAGCGAAAGAGTATGTCTTGCTACCACGATTCCTGAGAGAGTCAGGAGTGTTGTGTTCTGGGTTGTCTAATCATTTGTAGTTTGTGATTTTTGTAGGAGAACGAATGAGACACTATAGCTAGTCGGTTTTCGGATTTTGGGAACTAGGGTGGTAGGTTGGTACACCCCTATACACCGAGGTCCCGTTTTCCTGCGCATAGTTCTGTGTAGGTGCAGAATCCCCGCAACATGGCGCCACCAACATTTGGTCTGGTTCTAATCTGCGAGACTCTTGAGTAGTGCTTGTCCACAAAACCCTCACTTCTGTTTCCGGAGACAGCTGTGACGGTGTAGCCTCCTATATTGTGATATATTATAGGTTTTTCAAGTTTGAAATTTAAAAGGTATTTCTTTTTCTTTTAACCCTTGGTTGCGCTGCCACGCATAGGTTGTTATTTTTTCTTATTCATTATGGCGATTGCCATAACAGCTCCTAACCGCGCACCGCTCAGGGCTTATTTAAATCAATATGGAGTACCTGATGCAGGTGTTGAGCTTATCTTTGTTGTAGAGGCGGATCCAGCCTTCCGCTTTGAGGTATTTTATTCTTGGGTCACCTTTCCGGCAGTCGATGGAACAGACAATTTGTTTCATGAATAAACTGCCACCGTGATTCCGCGGGAATATAGGCCATAGTAGAACTCTTGAGGTTCCGCTCACAGCTTGGCAACCCCAGATTTGGTTTAATGGCACCCTTCCTCACCCAATAACGCCAGTCTGTTTAGGCCCTTTATCGATAGATGGGGCCACATGGCCCGTTTTGGCTGGGTATACCCCACAGCCACGTTATTTGACAACTGCAACGCTTGCAGAACTCCGAGTATTACATACTTCCTTGATACGTATGCATAGAGCTGTTATACGGTTCATGTCGCGCAACTTTCAGGTGGAACCACCTGGCGTTGCTGCACAACCAGCTGGACCTGGTGGTGTAACCATCAGTCCTCTTATGGTTAATTCAGTGATGGGCAAGCGTCCACAGAATAAGGATGAGTTTCCTTATTGGCTTGCTGAGAAATTTGGACAAATCGAGGCTGTTTTTCCGAATACCACTCCTGTAGAGAAACACAGGATCTTAACTATAAGTTTGCCTAAAGACTTAATTCCCGAATTAGCTGATTGTAACACCTGGGGCAAGGTGTTTGCAGCGGTATATTCGAAGTGTTTTGGCACTCCCTCCATGACCGTACTCCCTTCCATGAAAAAAACGTGTTCAAGATGAACACGGAGCCGAAGCGGCTCTGGAATTAGGGATGAGACTGGTGGGGGTGTTCGATGTGGTGGCTGATATGATCCTTGCTAATGTTAAGGGTGATGCTGTCAGCTTACAAGTGGCTAACCGCTTGGAGGCTGTAGCAGACGCAGACAAGCCGTGCGAATTACCAAAGATCATTGCTAAGGCTTATAAAACCATAGGCAGCAATAGTCTGGGAGTTAAGCCTTTTACGCAAACTCAGACGCAATCTCAATCTCAACAAAAAGCCCAGACTGATAAAGACGGGTGCCTGTTCTTTCCTAAAAAGAACTGGAAAAATAAGAAACAGGGGCAGCAACAGCAGAAGCAAGGTTCGCGTGCTGGTTCACCGACACCTGAGTCTTCTGAGCGTACTTATGACTTGCGCGACCACGCGAAAATTAAGACTCCTGATAGATTTCAGGTCCCTGATCAGCGCTCTCCTCGTTCTTTACAGGACACATCGGACTCTCAAGTCGGTGGAGGGGAGCGCCAGGATCGTGGCAAAGGTCCGACCACTCAACAGGGACGGGATCAACCTCGACAGTTTGACGTTAAAGCCAAACAAGAGGACCTGCCTCATTTTAGACCCCAGTATCAGAAGAAAAAAGTTGCCGCTTTAACAGCGAGGTATGCCTCAGACGGTGAGAACGCGACTCATGGACTGGACATGGGCAGTGGCTCTGCTCGACAGCGCAGCGGAGGTTACCATAGTGCGGGAGGCACTGCGTCCCTGTCTGGAGGCGACAGCAACTGATGCATTCATTACAGTAGAGACAGCAGATACCCGGGTTTCCCCCCTGGATAGACTCTATGAGATTATTTTCCAAATTGAAGGTGATATACAGCGTCCAATCAGAGCAGTTTTCTGGGAAAATCTAACCTTCTCGTATGACATTTTGTTGGCGGAGGCAGATTGGCCTCCACCCTTTGTGTTAGCCGCTTCCAGAGGGGAGGACGTGATACTTCCGAGTTTTTCGCGTTACGTCCCTGAGGAACATGCAAAGGCTTTCGCAGCTGAGTGGGCTCTGGCCCTTGCCCCAGCAGTGTACCGTAATCAGGTAGGCTGGGATATTGATTCACCGGCTCATTAGATACCTTTACGATCTATGCCACAGCCACAACCGCAATATCCAATCAGACGTGAAGCCAAGGCTCACGTTTGTGACATTCTAACACAGTTAGAGTATCAGGGAGTGATTGAATCATGTACATCACCGATGAATAATCCTCTATTTATGGTATCAAAACCTAACGGTTCATATCGCATTGTATTGGATTACCGAAATATAAATAGTCATTGTCGCACTTTTGCAGTGCAAAACACACACAGCTCTGCGCTGGTGAACAATCTTGTTCGTAAAAAATACAAAACTACACTGGACATTTCCAATGGTTTTTACAGTCATAATCTCGCTCCTGAGAGCCGTGACTTGACAGCATTTACTGCCGTCGGAAATCAGAAAAATGTACACGTTTGCCTATGGGGTATAAAACATCCCCGGGTCATTTGCTGCACGTGTTGTGTCTTTGTTGCACGACATAGATCCGGATGCGTTCTCGTACGTTGATGACATTTATCTGACGGACGATGAGCTCATGCCGCATCTCGTCCGAGTCAACCGCATCATTTTATCATTTGCCGACTATGGATACAAGTTCAATTTTGCAAAATCGCACATCGCTCATTTGGCGGTACTCTTTTTGGGCTATGAGTTCAATAATGAGGGTAAGGGGTTACCCCCCACTTTCTAGAGAACTGTGCACAATTGCAACCCCCTTCTATACTGAAGAAACGTCAGTCTTTGCTGGGATTTCTGAATTTCGGGAGGACATATATTCCCGATTATGCCCAGCGTATCAAACAGCTTTATGTGTTGATACAACCAACATATTCTTCTGCCAGCTGGCTTCCGGAACATACCTCTATCCTACATTCTTTGCAATCTGACATGCTTGCAACTAACTACTTGTTGACGCGTGATAACACCGCGAACCTGGTGATACGTATAGTACCGGGGGCGGTGGGTTTCACTTACTTGACGTTCCATGAGGGAGACACAGTACCTATTGCATACAAATCACATTTGTACACTGCAGCTGAAATGCGTTTTTCAAATGTTGAATTCTTTTTTGACAGCGGTCCAGATGGCGGTTCTGAAAGAACGCTCACTGTCGCAAGGTAAATGCATACTTATGGTCACGTCCTTCCCTGCTTTGGAGGCTGTGACTAAGGCAAGTGTACCTAACTCTAAGGCACTACACCCCCGTTGGATACAATGGGCTACTTCTTTGACATCATATGATGTCACGTTTATCTTTGACCCTGCAATTCAGACACAGGAGTTTTTACAGTATGAACATGTTCATCCTCCTCCGTTGTCGTTGCTTCCTTTACATGAGTACAAATGTATCATTTATACCAATGGCTCGGCTCAACCGGCCACCGGCTCCAAACACGCTTATTCAGCGGCTTGCGCGATTGTTGCTGGCTCAATTGTCGATGGAGAATTTAAGTCTTCCATAGTGCATACTCAGGCACTTGGAGACTGTACGGCACACTTGGCGGAGCTGCGTGCTCTTGTTCTTGCTCTCGAGTTCGCTGATCCTAATGTGAATACTCTTATTGTATGCAATTCTTACTACTGTGTTCAGTCTTTTAATGACAACTTATTCTTTTGGTCTCAGAATGACTATCGAGACTCTAAAGGCAGCGCAATTAAGCATAAAACACTTTGGGTTCGAGTGGCAGATCTTAAACAACGTCTGCCCCTCACACATGTTATACCTACCCTTGGCCATCAGCGTGTGGGAGCACATGCTCTTGGTAATTCTTTGGCTGATGAAGTGGCCAAATCTGCAGTAGCCACGTGTTCCGTAGCAGCAGTTACAAGGTCCATGATTAAAATAGATAATGATATTCTGGCAGCGGTAGCTGCTACGAGGAGGGAACTGCTTATCCTCAGGGTTTTCCTTCAAAATACTTTGATCATATATCTCCCGAACAAGTTCCTTATGCTACGATTCCATCTGTTGGGGATCGGCTGATTCCAAACATGGATCGCAGACTTGCTTTGATCAAAGCCGCACACGAGGGCATGGCTTCTGCACATGCCGGGGTGTCTGCGACAGTCTCGATTTTACAGCAACGTTATTGGTGGCGTGGTTTATATAAACAGCCCCGTAATTATGTACTTTCTTGTGACAATAGTCAACAAATTAAATCGTCTACGGTCACACGCCCACCTCAAACACAGCTGTGTATTTCTAATCAACCATTTGGCTGTGTATATCTTGATCACTGTGGTCCATTCTCTTCTGATACTGCGTATAAATATATATTTGTTGCAGTTGATTCGTGCACTAGATTCCTTTGGGTTTGGCCACAACGCAGTGCTGACGCTCGAAATGTCATCAGGGATTTGCGTGTCTTTGTCGGGATGTATGCCTGTGGCACCTTCCATTCAGACCAAGGTCCAGCGTTCGCCTCTAAGGCGTACAAGGACGCGATGAAGTCAGTGGGGGTGCTGGTGCAGTTTTCGTCTCCATACAGGCCTGAGGGCAATTCAAATGTGGAGCGAATGAACCATGACTTAAAGCAATCCTTGACAGCTAGAGTCTTAGGTACTGGCAGGAACTGGCTGGCCCATTTGTAGGGTGTTCAACGTGCACTCAATAATCTCCCTAGAAGATCTCTGGGTGGGCGGACCCCATACGAAATGCTCTTTGGCATTAAAATGTTTGTGCCAGACCTTGATAGTCTAGACGTTGTGGTGGCAGCAGCAACCTTTGACGTAGATAATCATTCTACTGTGTTACAGGATCTACAAAAGACCCGTGACAGTTACGCAACTGAACATTTACCCTCTTCCAATGATGCAGCACTGCTGATTCCGGTTGCCGGCTGGCTTCCTAAAATTGGAGATCTGGTACGAGAAAAGCTGGAGAACAAAAAAGAATTTGGGCCCTCCTATCGTGCAACAGTTCCAGTACTTGGATTGAACGGTACTCGTACAGTCATTTTACCACCTTTACCTAGTCGCAAAGACAACAGATACATCTCAGTGGACAATGTCAAGTTACACCGTCTGGCCGATTCTGAATAGTGTAACACCGGCTGTTTCCTGCAATGCTATTTCTTTGAATCCGGTAACCTCAACCTCTACAACTAAAACCCGTACCGTTGAGGGAGAGATGGAATCTGCTGTTGACCTTTTGCCTGTTCTGCCTCCATCCTCTTCCACCGCGGATGTCAATTATACGTATCCCACAGATGAGTCTCAGAGGGAAGTGCCGAGCAATCCTCAACAACATCATGCTGATACATCCCACCCACCATTTATTCCGAGGGATACAAACGGTTATTTTGGGGACCATGCCAGCTTCTCTTATGACTCATCCTCCTCGTCTTCCAGTTTGGCAGTCCCACCGACTAAATTAAGTGTTTTCATCTTGTGGTTCAAAAAGACTTACCTGGTCCCACCATGGACCTACATCTGGCTGATACTTATCTTAATTTTCCACTTTATGTCGATTGGATTTGTGACAGTGTTCTTCTTACTCATCAATGGTCATTATTTGCCAGAACGCTCTGCTGTGAACTTGGTCGATGGAATTCTGGCCCCACACACATCGTCCCATATCATGAAACGTGATCAGACTCTTGTGAACATTTCAGCATTCCCGGTTGCAGATGGCATCATTTGGGACAGAGTAGCTTTTGAAATTCACGGTCCGACTGAGGTGCTCAGGGTGCCATACGTGTTTCGCGTCTCATTAGGAGATGTGGTAACACAGGACATACATTCTGACGATTGGGATGTGCAAGCAGTACATGCATTGTTTTCAGATTTGAAATATTATGCTGCTTTTGATGCTGAAGATTTGTATTTGAAATCTGCCAATTATGCTGATCTCTTCTGTTATCAACATTATGGGCATCATTTTTTGCACAAAACAAACACGTTAAGACCAGTTCTTAATTACACTCAATGGGAACATTGCCCTACTCCCGTACAAGGGAGTTCTAAAACTCTTAGAGATAAGTTCCCATATTTTACCGATTATGACATGTCTAATCCGGAATCCTATTTCTTTAAACTACAGTTATCATCTCAATCCAAATTTATCTTGACCCACACTAAATTGATTTACTCCAACTCTTTCAGGACTAAATTGGCCACACAGGGTTATGATTACTGGAAAGAGACCATTGAGTTAAAATCGATCTGGGGCACAAAGCCTTGGCAGGTTCAGGGAACTGAGGTTTTGCATCGTGCCTGCCTAATCCCGACTCAAATTTTATTTTTAAATGATACAGTGTACCAGACCACTTGCTTTGGCTTGGCCACTGTAAAAAATTTGAATATCCCATCCATTCCGTCATTAGCGGAATATGACAACTGGCGTGCTCAAACTAATTATACTATTGATGCATTGCAGGCTTTGTTTCAAAATGACACTTTTAATGTCACTGAAATTGATTCATCCGGATGGTTGGTGTGGCAAACAAATTCAAATGCATGTCAATTGCGTTTTTATAATGTAACACATGGTTTCACACAGTCTAGACCGGACCCTCGTTATCCACGTTCACATTCTGTCACCACCTTCTCGGTGGGTAAATTATGCCAACAATGGTTGGAACATTCCACCTTATCATCAGTGAAACAACACCTCACACTTTTGTCCAGTGACATCAATTTAGCTGATTTTATCTTAGGACCTAGGGTTCCTAGATCGAAGAGGTTTATATATGCAGCTTACAATGAAATCTGGAAACTTTCACAGATTGAGGCAGCGCTTCGTCTGCGCCAAATTAATCAAGCAAATTTAGAAAAAGTCCTTGCTGTGGTCGACAATAGCATAAACACGCTTTCATCACGCATTTATACATTGGATAATATTGTTTCTTCTGTTATTGATATTGTTCAGAGTGATATATCTGTGTTATACCATGGTCAAAATCAATTACGATCAGTTATGCAGTTTGCATGGACGTTACAGATTCTCAAAATGAGAAAAGTCCCTTGGGATTATTTGAATGCTTCTGCTTTGTTTTTACCATTTAATTTGACTGATAAACAGAGATTTATGTCCATGAAAGATGCTACATACACACTGTTGCACATTGAACAACTGGAGCCCTTGCTGTTCTCTGTGGCGGAGACGGATTCAGCTGTTTGGTTAATTCTTAGGGCTATATCTCTCCCATTCTCACTGTTTCAATTTAAATCATGTATGCAACATTTTCCGATTGGCCGCTTTGAACCCCTGGGTAGTGCATTTCTCCATGAATTATGGTCCCTACCTTTCACTTACAGATGTCAACGGGAGGATAAGGAAGTTTTTCTAACAGGGGAGGACTGCGATTCTACAGTAGGACATTCCCTAGTTTGTAAACACGTTAAGTTGCACGGCACTTGTAATGTGTCAGCGCCTAATCTTGCTTGTTTTTTGAGAGGAACTCCAGTCCCATCAATAATTCCTGCTTTTACCTTGCTTACTAACGGCAGTTACCTTATTTTGAACAACCAAGACTGCTGTGGTTTACGGGCAGGAATTCCGTATTTAGTAACAGTCTCACAACGCGTTACTTGTAGCAATGTGCTTTTTCCGCCCCGCATTGGGAGTGTAGATTGTTCCATTTGGCCTTCCATTCCAACTTTGAAAACAGACTTCAACAAACTAAGCCAGCTCAAAGCGCTGTTGTTCCAACAAGAAGTGGCTCTCACTTCAGCTCGAAAGACCTTCGAGTTACAGGTGGCTAGGACATCTAGCGAGATTCAGTCACTTCTGAACACTAACCTCCCACTTCACTTTGGGGAGCTTATACATCAAATATTTAATGCGTCTGACACTAAAGGCCTCGCACATTTTTTTAAACACCTTGTGACTTCTTTTCAGACGATATTTGGAGTAATACCGGCTTTTATTCATTCCATTTTTTCCAGCGTCTTCGGTGGATTCCCTTTATTACTGGCGTTAGACAAACGCTTTGTCTCCATCGAACATATCAAACTACACCTTGTGGCTCATTCTACAAAGCAAGCCACAAGGTGTTCGTGCTCCTCCACAAGACATTCCTTTGTAGCCCATGAGCACCCCCGAAGCTGATTCTCACCGGATTGGGGGGGGACAAAGTTTGACAAATTACACCGAAGAACAACTAAATAGTGTGGTGCAGAATAGTACATTTAATTCCACATTTTCAGGTCATAACAAGTGGTTATTGTGGCCAGTAGACACTAATGGTTGTCATGCTCATTTTCTTAATTCCACACCTGGGTTCAAATCAAACAGACCTGATCCCCAATACTCTCAATCACTACATTCTGGTATTATTACCACCTATACGGTGGGAAAGTTGTGTCACCAATGGTTGGAACAGGTGGGTGGAGCTTGCCTGGCTCCAAGATGGCTGCTTATTAGTCTCCATGAGCCCAGCCTAATATCTGACAAAATCCTGCCGCCCATTGCTGTAATCTACCCCTAACTTACCTGATATACATCCTGTGTCTCGTAGACAAGACATTGCCGTGAAATTCTGGGTGAGAATGGAGCGGCAGCATCAGAAAAAGGACGGAGCCTCAGTTCGCACTCGGCGTGGCCTGGCTCCCCAGGGAGTTGCTGGGCTACGGGCTGGTGCTGGGACACTTCCTGCCACACTGTGGAGGTGGAGCGAGGTCTGCAGATCGGTGGTTGTGAGCGGGTGTTCCCGGGAGCGTCTGCGGGGCTCACAACGCCTGAGGCCAGAAACCAGAACTCCGCAGAGGAGCTCGGGCCTCCTGAGTGGCATGGCTGCGATTCCTGGAGGGGCTGTCGCAACGGGAGTCGTCCTGCTGCAGGCCGAGCAGCAGCGCGACCGGGAGATCCTGAGACGCTGGATCCTAGGCAGAGGTGAGGTGGAAGTAGTCAGATCACCGGGGAGAGGCCTCGGCCACAGCTACAGTGGTTGTTTTATCTCGCTTGGCCAGAGTAGGACCTCCCACAGAGATGCATATTACTTTGTCCTTGGAGGCACCCAGCAACACTCTATTACAGAAACTTTAGTCTCCCGGGCTATATTGTTAATGCTGATAGACGCTCCATCAAGAGCAAACTCCTTGGAGAGAATGATTGCAGTGGGTTGCCCGAGACCATCGGGACATTACGTAAGCTGGCGGCCCCACCTTCACTGCAGTGGTTCACTACGAAAACTATTGTTTAAACGCCCCTCATGATTATCACTTGGCGCAGGGCCGACCACAATGTATGTCCCGATTTATTACTTTGCATCTTCAATCGCAAATAGTGAAGTGTGTGCGCTGGGGAACGACCGGTGTGGTTGTGCCTATATTAACTGTTGTCAGAGTATACTACAATAGCCTTGAAAGGGATCAATATGAGCAAAACTGACCGGTCACAGCCCAAGCTCCAGTTTGAGCCGCGTAAAACACCTAGGCACAAGGAGTCAGCCACCAATGCTGCAGATTCCAGCTCAGAGTCAACTGATCCTCCCATGGACTCGGACCTGAAACAGATTCTTGCAGCAATGCAGCGAAGCTTGCCAAAGATCGATGGGAAAATTGACGCCCTCTCATACAGGATGGGCAGAATGATGAAGAGATTGGACAAACATATGGAGAGGTTAGATACTGTGGAAAGGACAGTATCTGATGCTGAAAACATAATAACTGCAGAGGCGGCTACGCACACCAATATGGATAAACTGCTCCATGCGCTCCAAGGCAAGGCCAAAGATTTGGAGGCTTGTTCAAGGTGAAACAACATAAGGATAGTAGGTGTGGCAGAATCAATATACATCCACAATATTGAACAATATGTATAACAACTCCTCATAGCACTGTTAGGCAGAGAAATCTTTTTGGACATTTTCGTCGTTGAGCGTGTCCTCGCTCGCTTGCACCCAGGGCGATCCCGGGGGCCAACCCCGTCCAATAATTGCACATTTTTTTAACTACAGAGACCGTGATGCTACCCTCTGGAAGGCAAGAGAGTTGAAGACACTGAGATATGAGGGCGTGGAGTTGTAATTCTACCCAGATTTCACACAGCAAGTACTGGAAGCTCACCATCAATTTATCCCAGGAAAGAGAAAACTCCGCGGATTTCAACTGGAATACAGTATGATATATCCTGCAAAGTTATGGATTCTATCAGAGGGGAAAATGTATTTTGTTACTGACCCGAAACAGGTCCTCTAGTTCCTTAAACAAAGGGAGGGTGCTGGCTCTCGTAGGGGATCCCGCAGGACTTCCTCCGGCATAGACACAGAGGAGCAATGAACTGTTAGCTATTGTAACTATCATGCCGAAGTTCTATCGAGTTGGGTGGTATAGTGGGGATCCTGCGGGGGCTCCGTGCTATGCCAGTTTGAGGAGGATACATATACTGGCACCCCAATACTCTGGAAGGACTATATGTGCTTGGATTGACCAGAGAGCTGGTGGGGATATCTTGACATCAATCTTGGGACTTGAGAATTTGGTAAGACCGTTCCCATACTCTATTTGGATGTGCACTTGCTGGAGGATGTCTTGGGTAACTGGGGTGATATAGGAACCATCCCTCCTTGGAACATAGTGGGACTTAATAGGTTTCTCTCAGCCATGTAGGTTTCATTTGCCCTTTAGCTCAGCCCTTTTTTTTTTTTCCTTAACTTCCCCCAAAAATTCACCCGCCTTGATCTCAGACAGAAAAACCCGGGTAGCCCCATTAAAGATGACTTTCAATCTAGCAGGATTCATTAAAAACACTTGGGCTCCCAGCTGTTGAAATGGAGAAATTAGTTGGCGCAAGCGCCATCTCTGCTCTACAGTTGAGTGGCAAAAATCGGGCTTGGCAAAAAACATTACCCCATTAGCCCCTTTCTCTGAATTTGGTCGGGCTTGGTCGTATACTAGCTGTCTGAGAAGAAAGTTCCCGAAAAACACCAGGAAAGCCCTGGGTTTCTCTCCGGGTAAGTTGCTACCATCTCGCCGTTGTTTTCTGTTAAAGGGAAAGCGATGCGCACGCTGGATTTCCTGGTCCCAATTCCAGTTCGATTGATCGGGGAAAGTTTCTCGTAGGAGTTTCACGATGTAGCGCCTTGATTCATCCCCCTTGACTCCTTCCGGGATACCAAGCAGGCGAAGATTATTCCTGCGTTGTCGATTCTCCTGCTCTTCCATCTTCATCATTAGGTCTATCAGGCTTGCATCATGAGCAGAGCCTTTGTTTTTTAGGGTAGTCACATCAGTTTCTAGACTCTCTGTGCGACCCTCCACCATGTTGACTCGGTCGCTAATATCAGTACATATTTTATTTAGCTTTCTCAAGCCCCCTTGTAGTTTTTTAGCGGCCCCTTTGGCTGCAAGATTATCAGAGCGAACCTCCTCTTGGAATTCCTTGATTGAAGTTAGGATAGAAGCTAGAGAAGGTTCTGCTGTGGCTTCTGGTGTCGGTTTCAAATTTTCCCGGAGCGATGTCTGATCTGTTTCCTCGCCAAGGGGGTAAGACATCTGAGAGTCTGAGTAGTCCCATTTAAGCTGGCTGCGTCTTTTTGTCTTGTTTCCTATTTTTTTCTGGTGCAGCACAGTTCCAGTGTCTTTAGAGGGATCAATACTGTTGTCCTCACTTGAGCTGGTTTCACCCTCGTCTGTAGTCGTCAGGGAGCCATCTGATACGGAGTAGAAGTTTTCAACGCTGAGCTCCGGGGTCCAAGGGGCTTGGAGACCTGGATTTGCTTCTAGGCTGAGGATGTAGTTTGTGGTGCCGGTTGCTAAAATTGCTGGCCTTATCTCTGTTATATCTTTTATCGGGGTGAGGCCCAAGGCTGGGGTAGCGGAAGCTAAAGGTGCCGTCTTTCCTAGATCTACTATGCTTCCAGTACCATCTGCCATAGGGGCTAAGTTGGATGGTGGATTGTTAGGATCTAACAGTCCTTCTATGCCATCTCTGTCTTCCGGTTGCTCATTTGGGGATACCATTATCTCTTGTTGCACAGAGGTACAGTCCTCCTTTAAGACCGTACGCGTTTGATTAGGGTTCAGGTTCCTTTGTGCCACTACTAGCGAGCAGTCCGGTTCACTTTCGGGGAGTGTGGAGTCCAGTGTACCATCTAGCATGAGAGATGGAGTTTTACCCCCAGAAAACATTTTCGCTATGGATGGTTGAGAGCTTACACCTGCTTTTATAGCATCTCCACCCCCGAGTTTCCCCATAGACTTTTTAAGGGTGTTAGTCTCCCGTTTACCTCTGGGTAGAGTGTCCGTCGCAGCATCCCCATGAGCAGCACCAGCCTGGACAAATTGGGCATTTTTCGTTTTGTTGCCTTTGTTGTTTTTGGCACCTCTGGCCGCCATAATACAACTCCTCTGCCGTCTTCCAGCCGATCTTCCCGCCGGTCGTATCGCCAACTTGAGTGTAATTGAGGAAAGCACGGCGGGTATGAAGCCAAAAAGCAGCCAGCATTTAAAAAAAAGTCCGGAGCGTTCTTCCGAAGGCAAATACTCCGTGAAAGCTGACAGGAGTGATCCCAGCGACAAGCTGGAAGTGGAGAGCGGTCGCCGACGTCCTGCTCCCTCCGGCTCCACATCACTGGTCAGTCACTGGTCAGTCCGCATAGCCGATTACCGAAATGCGCGGCGTGCGCGGCTGAGCGGCGGTGATTCACGCTGACACCATCTTGCCCACTTGTAATGCTTCTTCTTTAATTTCTCTGACTTGTATGGGACTTGTATGGGTACTACCTGTCCGGCTAGATATATATACAAGGGCCTATGGTAGACTCTTCTCCCTCCTGTTTTTTTTTTCCCCATGGTTTTTGGGGGTCTCTCTTTTTTCTCTCTTTATGGATTTCTCCCTTCCTTTTTTTCGCTTCTTCTCTTTTTTCTCTTTCTCTAGGGCTTAATCACGTCTTTTAGGAAAAAAGTCATGCAGTTATTCTACAAGGTGTGGCCTCGCGGCGAGGAATCATTACTGGCAACCATCATTCAGGGCTTCCCTGATTGCCCTTTTTTTCTGGGGGGGTGGGGGCGGGAGGGGTGGGAGGATCACGATACGGTGGTAGAGGGACTAAAGATATCAGTAACTATTGTACTGGTTAGAAAGAGTGTGAAAATAGGCTCTGAAACTAAGAGGTTCAGAAGTGAAAAAAAAAGGGGAAAAAGAAAAGAGGAAAAGAGAGAAAGAACAATGTGCAAGTTGAGTAAACATATGACACTGACAAAGAAGAAATTTTTGAGACAACAATACATGAAAATTATAATGTGTATATGAAACATAATGTGGGGTATATAAATTCTATGTTGGTTAAACTTGATCAACTGAAAAAAAGAAACCACTTTGTATGAACAAACAAAACACACTTAGAATTATGTCAGTAAATATATGTGGTCTAAACGATGCCCTGAAAAGACAGAAGGTAGCTCAGGGCTTGCCCTCACTAGGGGCTGATCTAGTTGCTCTCCAGGAAACACATGTGGAGGGATCCCAGAGACATCTATTGAACTCATTGGGGTATAGGGTCATTGGAGGGACTACACAGGGTGCAAAGACAAGAGGGGTAGGGGTTTTGGTACAAAACAGACACCCGTTAAAATCAACTCGGGTGAAAACAGACCCTCTTGGTAGATGGGTTATAGCAGAATGTCACCTACCCCTCAATTTCACTTTCACGTTATGCTCTATATATGGGAGCAACACTGATGACCCCGGAGTTATTAACTGGATCACAGGAGAACTTGCTCACTGGCCACTCCCAATTATTATCTGCGGGGACCTCAACATCAATTTACCTAGTAACTGGAAAGCAGACGATCAATGGCCCTATGTAGGTAGAAAGCCCAGAGTATTTCAAGCCATGCTCAATCTAATACAAACTCATGGGCTTAGTGATGTGTGGGCCAGCTTAAAACATACCCAGTCGGGATATACTTACTTTTCAGCCCCGCACCTCTCCCTAGTAAGACTAGATTATTTCCTGGTTTCATCAACTCTAGTCCGAGACTGTTCTATAGATATTGCTCCACGATTTATGTCGGATCATAACCCACTCATATTAAACATTAGGGGGCTGGGTACCAGTGGCGAGATCCCGAACTGGAGTTTTGAAAGAGCTTTACTCTATGATGATGGTTATCGAAAGCACATGAAGGGGTGGATCCAAGAATTTCTTGAGATAAATATTGGGACCGCCACAGATATGATAGTATGGGATGCTCTGAAGGCGGGCATCCGAGGGGTGACCTTACGGTTTTCTATAAGGAAAAATAAGCAAGAAAAGGAACAGATCTTAAAACTGCAGGACAAGATGAAAGAGGCAGAGGAGAAACTAATAGAGGCAGTTCAAACGGGGGCTGAAATAGATGCGGCTCAACTTGAAGTAACTGTCAGCAAGGCCGAAATTGGGGCAATATTTGCAGAGAAAGCGGCCGCTAAATGGGCTTCCGCGAGAGAGAAAATATATGAATGTGGCGACCGTATCGGCCATCATTTAGCCCTTAGAACAAGACAACAGGTGGCTGCTAGCGAAATACTCTCAATTCAACTTAACTCAGGAGAGATCACGGATGATCCAACAAAGATCCAAAGGGCATTCTGTGAATTCTATCAGAATCTCTACTCTGAGGAGAACATAGGGTCATCAGACCTGAGAGAGGATGAGATCTCTGAATATCTAGACAAAATTACCCTATCCAAACTTAGTACAGAAGATTATGGCCAATTAGAAGATCCTCCCACATGGGATGAAATAGATAAAGCCTTGACAAGTCTACCTGATGGGAAAGCGGCTGGTGCTGACTGTATTCCGGTTGAGTTTTGCAAAATATTTGCTCCCCAACTAAGTGCTCTTTTCACCTCTCTGATAATATCTATTTTTAATGGGGTCTCTCCACCTGCATCCTGGTCCAGGGCTAAGATCGTCATATTTTTGAAGAAGAATAAATCCCCACTCTACATGGGTTCTTACAGGCCAATTACCTTAATTAATTGCGACTCTAAGATATATGCTAAGATCTTTGCTACTAGACTATCCTTAAGAATAGAATCTCTAGTGTCGCATTGGCAACACGGGGTTATCCCCAAGAAAAGTACCACTGAACACATCCGACGGACCATCACATTATTTGACGCCACTCAGATCTCAGGAGACCCAATGTCATTAATCCTGCTTGACGCTGAAAAAGCGTTTGACCGGGTCTCCTGGCAATTTCTGTGGGGCGCCATGAGAAGGATGTGCTTTGGGCTCAATGCAATCCAAGCTATACAAGCTCTTTATCTTAATCCTACAGCTAATGTCTCAATTAATGGGAAACTGACGGAGCAGATTAAAATCTCACGGGTGACTCGCCAAGGCTGTCCGTGTTCTCCTTTGCTCTTCGCACTATATATAGACACCTTTATTAAAGTAATAGAAAACAACCAAGCTATCTGTGCGATGAGCAGATTTGGCTTAGACACTAAAATCATGGCCTATGCTGACGATCTAGCTATAGTAACCTCAGAGCCTGAGAATGCAGTCATAGTACTGGAACAAGAGGCCCAAGAATTTGGGAAAATTTCAGGATATGCCCTTAATAAAGGCAAAACTCAGATCATCTTAAACAACGTAATTAATTGGGAGGACAGCCGGGTTGTTCAAAAAGCTAAATACCTGGGGGTTACCATTGTAGCAAACACCGATTTGATTGTAGAAGAAAATCTGAACCCATTAGCGATGGAAACTAAAAGGGCGCTTAACCGGATAAACAATTTACACCTAACTATTGTGGGGCGGTGCAATGTTGTTAAGATGACCTATTTCCCTAAACTACTCTACTTTTTCAGGGCCATCCCTTTAGAGTTTAGCAAAACAATGTTTCAGAGATTCGAACAGCTCTTCTCCCAATTTATCTGGGCATACTCTCAACCAAGACGGGCTTTTAAGCAACTTTCCCTCCCCAGAGATAGAGGTGGGTGGGCGCTCCCCAATCTGAGACTCTATTATTGGGCCTCGGTTTTACAGTTTAGCATGGAACTGCTCCAGGAACAATCTTACACTTCAACTGCAGGGCTTCCATCTCCCTTTCAATTATTACTTGGAGAAGAGGCCCGGGGATGTCTATGGCGGCAATTGACATTTGGCTATTACAAACGGGTCAGATTTAAGACCCTGATGAGTGCATACAAGGCTTTTTCTAACATCCGTAGAATCTATGAGCTTGGCAGACTGAATCATTATACCCCCATTAACAATAACATCAATTTACCAGCAATCTTTAGTAAACCCTATCTCCAAGATTGGTATAGAGCAGGAATCCTAAAACTAGGTGACCTGATTACTAACGAAGGCATTCAAACATTCTCTGATCTTAAAACGCAGCACAATCTGAGGGAACAAGAGGCCTTTAAGTACATCGCCATAAGAGACTTTCTGGTTCGAAAGGCCGGAGGGCAGGCTGGGTTTTCTAAGATAGATCTTATTGATAAATTAAAAATCCCATTCTACCTCGTATCGGATATATTTATGCCACTTTAAATAGCCTAATGCCCGATGACATGCTCAATATAGCAAATAAATGGTAGGCAAAACTGAATATCCCCTATAACATTTTTAACCGGGCTGTGCAATCTGCCCAGATTGATCTGATGTCTGCCAAATTGCAAGCACAATTTTATAAGACTGCCTTTTTTTTGTATATCACACCTAGCAGAGTTGCTAAATGGGGAATAGGAAAAGGGACGCTCTGCCCTAGATGTTCAGAGTTTAGCATTGATTCGGTACACATGTTTGCAACCTGCCCGAAACTTGCACCTTTTCTGGGAAAAATACAAGATTTTTTAATTAAAGTCCTTTTGCAAAATATCCAGCTAACTCCAACGATTATAATGCTAGGGGTACAAGATAAGGTCAACAGAAAGAGCGGAGGAGCGCTTAACTTTGTAGCTATGACCATACTACGTATCTGTATAGCTTCGTACTGGATAGATGCAAACCCTCCACTATTTTCCCAATGGCTGGCTTGACTCATTACGACTTGTCACATTGAGAAGGCTATCTTCGCCAAGAAAGGCATTCGGGGGAAAAAGAAGGGGCTAGCTATCTGGGAACCTTTAATCGCCTGGCTCAGTCAGACATAAATCTTGGGATCCCGAAAAAGCAAAACCCCCTTTTCCACATGTGATGTTAGATGATAGGAAAAATATGTTTTAATTGCTTGCTATAAAGTATATAACAGGGATATTA
This sequence comes from Calotriton arnoldi, assembly GCA_963921515.1. Lineage (NCBI taxonomy): Eukaryota > Metazoa > Chordata > Amphibia > Caudata > Salamandridae > Calotriton > Calotriton arnoldi. The sequence goes on from CAWUFW010023445.1 coordinate 41,220, forward strand.
GTTTGTACATTCTAAATGTTGTTTTTTTTTTTTTGCACCGTCTACAACTCATTATCGCTGCTAAAAAAAACTTGTTTTTATGTATATGAATATGGACTAAATCACACTCTATGGTCTAAGAAAGGATATTATTAGAAAGTTTGTAATAGGCTCTTTTGCACCTCGAGCCAATTTTTGCTGTTTTTTGCACATGGGGTGGGTGGGTGGGGGGAGGGTTGGGCTTGCCGACCAATATTTGATTTCAATCATGTACTCGCTTTTTGTACTTTCATAAAAAAATATTTTTTTAAAAGGAACATAGTGGGATATTACTTACAGGCAGTGGCGGCTGGTGACATTTGAAAGTGGTGAGCGGTAAAATTATTGCCGTACTGCAGTGCGGCGAGCGAGCGTAGTGAGCGAGCCCGAACAAGCTATGGGTGGTTTGGGGGGGTTCTCCCCCCGAGAATATTTTGAAAAAAGAGTGAATAAATGGTGCATTTTCAAGCAAATTTGAGGAAGCATGAAGGTTAATAAAGCAATTCTATTGAATTATTTATCTAATTCTTCCAGCAATAGGCAGAGTGGAGATGCATTTGGAAAGCTTGGACCCAAACAGATGAGAAAATTTGGTAGCTTTAATGAAAGTTTAGCAGGACTTGAGGCTGATACTCACACACCTCTCTGGTGATAACAAAGGTCCTCCTCTTTCATTATAAGGCCCTGATCAAATGTGTAGTAAGAGCACATCCCAACAGCCTTGGAAGAAGGATGCTAAGACACATTGCATCTTTAAATACACATATACACATGTCAGTGCTCCCACTCCCAGAAGTTCTCAGGTGGTGTCTTGTGGCTATGTACCTTTTGGAATGGGCGGAGGATGGAAAAGGCCACATGAACAGTAGCACAGTAAGGAAAGAGGTCGCTGTTGACATCTCTTGTGACCTGCAGTAATAAGTTGGAATCTTGGCAAGGTCAACTCACCCCTGTTATCTTCAGAGTGTTTGAAGTTCCTTTAAACTTGGTAATAATAACTTCTTTTTTACAGTGCTTCTCAATGGCAACTTTGTGGTATTGAGCACCATAAAGATGGATGATGCTATGAGATCAACTTAGCAGTGCTACTATTCCACTAGTACGACTATCATTATTATTATTAATGAAATTAGTATTATTTGTAGTAGTAGTAGTAGTAGCAATAGTAGTAGTAGTATTTGAAATACTCAGCAAAGGTTTAAATGGAGACGAGGTCTACACAAAGCACTGGTAAGTTTGGTTCCTCTTCGTACCGCTTTCTTATTTTAATTTGTACACGAACAGCACTGTAAACATTAGTCAGATAGCAAACAGAATGCAAGGAGTGGGGCTGTGCTGCTATTGACGGGAAATGTAATGTATCCTACACTCAGAGAGAGGATCGCGCCAGAACAGAATGCACAAGGAGCACATACAGGAATTACAACACACAGATGGGAAGAAGGCACAAACCGGGAGACAGGCCACAGGAAGCGACCAGAATAGGGACACATCAGACAAGAGCCCACGGTGTGAGGGGACAGAGACTGGAGAAGCATCAGAGAGAGAGAGAGAGAGAAAGAGGGCGTGGAGCAATGGTTGCACGCTGGCGATGCCATGTTTCTCACATTGACATTGCAATGATCAGCAATTGGAGGAACACCTTTACCCCGTCCAGCCACACCAGAGAACCTCCTGAAAAACAAAGGTTTCAGTGCGCTATGGCAACCACCATATTACATTATATAGCTTAAAACTTCGATGTGTATTGTACCTGCTCATGTTGCTGAAAAGTAAAGAGAGACCTGTAATCCCCAAAATGAGAATAATAAAAGACAAACCGGTTCAGGAGCAGAGTGGAGTAGTTACAAGTTGAATCTCTCTAGTATCAACCATTGATAATGAGGGAGCGTGGAACCAGAGAGGTAGCTGAGTAGAGCACAAGGAATGGACTTTGGGAAGAGAGCAAAGCTTAGCAGGACCAACTGAAAAACTGGGGCAAGACGGGCAAGTCACAGGAGGGACAGAACCACTGGAGGGCGTGTCAGAATGAAGGAAGCACACATGTAGTAAGAATGGGAAAGGTGGGTTGTGACGAGCCACCAGGCGGTAAGGGAGAAAGAATGTCTGGAGGACAGGCAAGGTGGCTGACCTGTAAGGAAGGGGGTCAAAAGGTGATGGACAGAAAAGAAGAAGCACTAGGTGCGACTATTGGCATTGGAACTGAACATCATCCACGGAAGGTGAAACTAACACTGTAAGCTGTAATTGGCCAATATACATTTCTGTTACCTTGGTTACCATGATTTGGTTGAATACTGTGATTACCTACTCAGAGCAGCATTCATCCACGTCTTGCTGTTTGCAGGTCGGCACTAGGAAGAGAGCCGAGACTAGAGGTTTTTTTATTAACATGCTCAGCCCCAAGGCTGCATCCATTCATCCTACTCAGGCCAAGGTGAGGACAGACCCTACTGCACTGACTGATTTCGCCAGCGAAATGAAAACTTACTGCATACATTTGGGTAGTTTTAAGGAATTTTAATTTTGACTTCACAAGTTTCAGGGTCATGTTACTGGCCGTGTAACAAATCCCTTTTAGAGTGTGGAGCATGCACGCCTCAGAGATATAATGCAAACATCTCGCTGCAGGAGTAATTTACAACAACGTGCCGCCAAAACAGTAGAATGAAAACACGTCTCATTTCTGTACATTATGCAAGTATTTAGACCAGCACAATCATTACATTGTCAACAGTTATTCACTTTTCGTGCATTTTACTGACGTATGCAGGGCTCGAAAAATCCAACAAATGGTACTAGTCCTGCAGGACTAGTACCTTGAAAAATCTCCTCGACCTAACTGCAACCTACTTGACCTCCGTCTCTGAAAGCGGAGCAAATGTGACAAGATAACAAGATTTAAAGGCATCTTTATTGCTCATTAACTTTGTGAGCAATAAAAATGCCTTTAAATCTTGTTATCTTGTCACATTTGCTCCGTTTTCACAGACAGAGGACAAAAGTTAGTTTGTCTTCCTACTCGCCAGAAAGGGCGAGTAGGACCTAAAAACAGTTCGACCTCGTTAAATTTAGCTCGCATATGCGAGCGGTCGAGTGGATTTTTCGAGCCCTGGTATGCTTCTCGCAAATGAAGACGGGTTATTGAGTATTTGTATAGCCCACTGGTACGGCCTCTTTTGTGCGGCCCATTGTCCTATTTACGCTTTGTCACTCAACTGTGGGCTTTCCCAAGACATGTTAGCGCAAGTTCTGGGCCGTCAATGGAAAGGTATTTTAATCCAAGCCTCAGGTGCAGTCGGGGCCGGCATGACTCGTGGGGGGAGGGTTGGGGGGGTCGTGCGGGCCTGCGCGGGGGGTTAGGCGGGTGTGTTTAGTTTAATTAAAAGTTTTAAAAAACTTACCTTTACCGGGTCGGGTCACGCGTGTTCTGAATCCTGCTGCTTTCCTACAGGAAGCAGCCAGCCTCCTTCCCCGGCCCTAAGCCAATCACAACGCTGCAATGGCAGCGTTGTGATTGGTGAGGCGCAGCGGAGAGCGCCCCAGCCAGGCCATTTTCTCTATGTAGGCTGCATGCAGCAGCCTACATAGAGAAAAAGGGAGAGTGCGCATGACTGGGTTGGTCGGCCCTGGGGCCGACCAAACAGTCAGTACCCACAACAGTGGGCAAAGCCACTCCCCCCCTGCCCTCAAGCAGGACCGCCCACCCGCCCGCCCCCAACCAGGCACTCCAGGCACTTCTGCTTCTCGCAGTGCGAGAAGCAGAAACATAAAATGGTAGTTTTACCATTTTATGTTTCTGCTTCTCGCACTGTGAGAAAGCAGTGGGGCGACGCCCAATGGGGAGCCGCCACTGCTTACAGGCATCTTAATCTATCCTATTGATGGGATAGTCGAACACTCATGTGAGTTCTTCTAGGAATTCTTCAATTAAGCAATGGGTGCGTTGTTTATGGGTTACATTGTATGAGAGGGGCTGGGTTAATTATGGAGATGATTAGCTGGTAACATCCACCCCCATGTGTGCTCCACAATATGTAGTGTTTTTTTTTGTTTTTTTTCCCTTAGAAATCTGTGCTGACCCGGGTGGCTGGTTCCATTCACTTTCCCCAGCCCGATAGCAGTGCGGGCTGGGGCAAGTGAATGCTTACACTTGTATCAGTACCTAGTTCATAATCGCTCGCTGCCATAAGGATGGGATAGCGATATTGCTTGTCGGGGTCCATGGGCCCAACTATGATGACCCGCACTTTTACCACACACTCAGTGCACGCCTGCTTCAGTGGGGCGATTTGACACAAATTTGGGGGGGGGGTTACTTCAACTGTGTTTTAGATCCTGAACGTGATTTTTCGAAGGGCCCACCTCGTCACCCCTCAGCTGCCTCTAGGGCAATCGGGGCTAAAGCTGATCACATGGGCCTACTCGACATATGGAGATATTGTTCCCCTGAGAGTACAGGGTTCACACACTACTCTGCGGTGCATGACATCTATACTCATAATGATTACTGGCAGGTATCAAGAAGTTTGGCTTCCTGTGTTATTAAATGTGATCCTCTTCCGAGACCCAATTCAGACCGTTCACCAGTAGTGCTGGATTTGGTACTCCACATCAGGAAGTTTGATGCATTTACTTGGCGGTTTCCACCATATTCCCTACTAGACTCAGCCTTTAAGGCGAAAATGGCACAAACTTTAGAGGAGTTTTTTCATAATAATATCGGCACGGTTACTAACTTTGCCACAGTTTGGGAAACCTTCAAAGTTTATATCAGAGGGGTTGCATACAATTTCAAAACATGCAGGAGTGCTCAGATTGTTGAGAAACAGGCTGTTGTATTTGGAAAGAGATATCGCTCAAATGGAGCTGGATCATCTGCGCTCAGGTGACATTCAGCTACTAAAAGACATTAAGGTGAAGCTAGAAGAATATCACAATATGGCTGATAGCGAAGTCAAACACCTTAGCAAATATGCTACTGCTAGGGTTTATGGGGAGGGAGAATACCCCGGTGCCACACTAGGGGCCTTAATGTGCCTTTAAAAGAGAAGCAGAGATGATTATTGAAGTTTTAGATGAGAAAGATCAACCATTGCATGATACAGAACACTCAGTCGATAGGTTTTGTAGATACTATGCCGAACTATAGTTTGCATATCACGCCGGATAACAAGGCCATTACTGATTACCTGGAACATATACATATGACGTGGCTTACTGCAGAGCATAGAGAACATCTCATGGCTCCCCTCTACCCCTCGGAGATACGCTCCGCACTTAAAGGCATGGGCATGGCTGGAGCACCTGGCATTGATAGCCTTACTGTTGCCTTCTATAAGACCTACTAAGAATTGCTTATACCACATCTAGTCACACTTTATGAAGAGATGGTGGAGACTGATGAGATACCACCCTCAATGAGGGAAGCTTCAATTGTAACCCTGTTGAAGCCAGGAAAACCACCTAATATTTGCTCTTCTTACAGGCCCTTGTCATTGCTAAATGTTGACACCAAGATATTTGCCAAAATCCTGGCGAATAGGCTGGCTTCAATTGTGCCAGTGGTGGTTTGCCCGTAGCAGGCAGGATTTGTGCCAGGACGTAGTATAACATATAACCTTAGAACGCTGTTTGTGTTATGCAGCAAGTTGACCCAACAGTGAGGGCTGCAGCAGTCTTTTTAGATGCCGAAAAGGTGTTTGACTCCGAAGAGTGGGAAGGGGCATAGAAGCCCCGGTGGCCAGGGTTCAGGTGGGCAACTTTGATCACAAGGGGCACTCGACAGGGCTGTCCTTTATCGCCCTTATTATATGCGCTGTTTGCTGAGCCTTTGGCATGTGCCCTTAGAGAGTACCATGGGCACAAGGGGTTGCACTTTCCTGGTTACCGTCTCATAATTTCGACGTACGCGGATGACACACTGCTGTATGTTCGCGACCTGGTGAGAAATCTCTCCCCTATACTCTGGGAGATGTTTTGGTTGGGAGGTCTTTCGGGACTGAACTGGGGCAAGTCCATCATTTTCCCTCTAACTCCATCCATGACTCTGCTGTCACGAGAGTTCCCTCTACAATGGAAAACTGATTCGTTGCGTTACCTCGGCATACAAATTCATACTGACCCAGCGATAGTTATGGTGGATAATTACGGGAAAGCAATACAAAAACTTGAAGAAAATGTTGACCGCTGGATAAAATTGCCATTATCCTTAATGGGAAAATTGCACTGATGAAAATGGTAGTCCTACTCAGTTTTCTGTTTCTATTCAAGAACATTCCAATGCTTCTATCGCGGCCTTTGTTTGTCAGGTTGCGCTCTCTGATGATTAAGTTTGTTTGGGCCGGTAAACAGCCAAGGGTTAAATGGGAGGTCCTCACCTTGTCTATCAACATGGGGGGGTTGAATGGTCCGGAACTAGAGCTATACTACAAAGCAGCGCAGAGCTCACATGCTCATTATTGGCTTCACGGCCCGCATGACCTGGCACATTTGCATATAGAGAGGGGTGCCACAGATCCTCACACCCTGCCTCAAACTCTTTTCCACGACCAGGTGGGATGCCACAGTACATTTGACTCCTTAAAGTCCACGATCCATGCTTGGCGGAGTTTATTGGTGCAACAGTCTGGCTCCTTCATGTACTCCCCACATGTGCGGCTGGAGTAGTGCTCATGGTTCCCGATGGAGAGGGAGAGAGGTGTAATACAAGCCTGACACACATTGGGAATAACCAAGATGGGAATTGTTTTCTGAGATGGAGTTATGGATAGCTGGGAGTCTGTTCTAGATGGGGGTCCACACGTTGTCCGCTCTTACTTGTTTCCAATACTATAGAGTCCAAAATGCTTTAGGAGATCTTCTAGGTGATGACCTGAAGGAGCCCCGAGATATGCCAGCGCTTTCATCTCTGATGCATACAAATGTTTCTGTAAAATTGGTGATACAGTATTACGCATTTGCACAAGAGGCCAGGAGTAACGCTATGATGAAGGCACGTTTAGAGTGGCAGAGAGATCTCGACAGGGTTATTGGCGATAAATGTTGGCAATATTGCTGCGCCATGACCAGGGGGATTTACTTAAACATTAGGCACTAACTAATACACTTTCAATTTGTCAACCGCGTCTACTATACACCAGAGAGACTGTATCAATATGGGTTACGTGACTCTGTGGAATGTCAGCGTTGTCATGCACAAGAGACTGCATTCCTAAATACTGCATGGCACTGCCCAGATGTGCTAGAGTTTTGGGAAAAGATTTTCCAAGAGTTGGAAACTATAACTGGCTCTTGCCTAGAACCTGACCCGATGCTTGCCCTATTGGGTTTTGATAAAGCGGTGGATAAGAGTGTAGGAGAAATGTGGCCATAGGGCTGCTTCTGGCTAAATGTCAGGTGGCTATGCGATGGTCTAGAGGCCCGGCCCGACCTTAGAAGACTGGCATAAAGTTATGGTATACTGTAGCACACAATCCAATGTCTATAGTGAACTGCTCCCTCCCCAGTGTCTCCCCAGGGGCTTTTGGGGCCCATATCAAATGTATTTAGTGGGCAAGGAGACAGGAGAAACAGAGGGGAGAGTAATGTCATTTTGTAAAAATATATTTCTGCTTATTACATATTATATGTGCCAGAAAGGGGAATGTGTCTGTCTTGATTAATCTTATGTAACTTGTATGAAACTTGTAACCTCACGATCTTTCTATCTGCTCTGGTCGTCATCCGCTTGTGAGGACTGCTTGATAAGTCATGATAGCTGTGTCACTTCATGTTACTCTAACCAGCCAGATTATAGGTTTGTTCGTATTTTGTCAATCAATAAAATAATAATCATTTTTTTTAAAACAATGTTTGGAACATTTCACATTGTCTGCAGTGAAACAACATCTTTCTCTCCTGATTAATTTATTAGATTTTCTTTTGTGTTCCAAATCTCTATGTTGCAAAAGATATATTTATGCTACCTATATAAAATTTGGAAATTATCCCAGATTGAAGCTGCTGCTTCTTTAAGACAAATTGAGCACGATAATTTGGATAAAGTGCTTGCTGTTGTTGATAATAGTATTAACCACTTTGGTGCGTCGGACGGCTGGCAGCCATTCGATGCAACAGTACTCATGTGCGTCGGACGGCTCCTGGCCGTCCGCGCACATGGCACAGGAAATCCCTCTGGCGTGGCCATCAGAGGGATTTCCTTTCAATCAAAACTGCCTCAGGAGCTGGGGAAGAGCTTCCCCAGCTCCCGAGGCTGGTCTGATTGTTTCTCTGAAATGACGATCAGCGCGCACTTCTCGCTGACGTCATTTCATAGAAACCAAAACTGAAATGAGCCGCTCGGCTCGTTTCAGTTTCACTGCCTTGGTGCTCAGTGGGCTATCTCTGCTCCCTGACCATCAAGGCAGACGGGAGAGGTATCATTGGAAAGGGGAGAATCTCCCCTTTCCAATGGTACCATTCCCTACTGGATCACTGCTTGGGCATCGGCTCAGGAGGGCAATCAGTCTTTCTACCCCCCCCGGGAGGCTGAAATCACACTAGACACCAGGGATTATTTTTCATGTCTATAGGGGTGGGGGCTGCCCAAAATGGGCATGCCCATGCCCCCTAACCCCTCAAACATTCCACAGTCTTTCTGCCACCCCCCCTGGGAGGCAGATGGGGGCAGTAGCCCCCAGATCTGCCCCCCCCCGGGGGGCAGAAGGCAGACTGGGCACCAGGGATTTTTTTTATGTATAAAAGGGTGGGGGCTGCCCAAAATGGGCATGCCAATGCCCCCACCTCCCAAAAAAATTCTACAGTATTTCTACCCCCCCTGTGAGGCAGATGGGGTCAATAGCCCCTGATCTGCCACCCCCCCCCGGAGGGAAGAAAGCCCACTGGGCACCAGGGATTGGTTTTTTTTTATACGTAGGGGTGTGGGCTGCCCAAAATGGGCATGCCAATGCCCCCACCCCCTCAAACATTCCACAGTCTTTCTGCTGCCCCCCCTGGGAGGCAGATGGGGTCAGTAGCCTCCCGATCTGCCCCCCCGGGGGGCAAAAGGCAGACTATGCACCAGGGATTTTTTTTATGTATAAAGGGGTGGTGGCCCCCCAAAAAATTCTGCAGTCTTTCTACCCCCCCTGAGAGGCAGATGGGGGCAATATCCCCTGATCTCCCCCCCCCCGGGAGGGAAGAAAGCCCACTAGGCACCAGGGATTGTTTTTTTTATATGTACAGGTGGGGGCTGGCCAGAATGGACATGCTAATGCCCCCACCCCCAAAAAGTCTTTCTGCCCCCCCGAAGGCAGATCGGGGCACTAGCCCCTTACCTGTCCCTGGGGGTGCGGAAAGCCCACTAGGCACCAGGGATATGTTTATGGGCATATCAAGGGGAAGCCCCATAGGCAAGGGTCGCTCCCCTTTTTTTTTAGGCACACATTTTGGCTGTTTCAGTGATATTTTTAGTCTCATCTGCCTCCAAGTGGGGGCAGAAAACCACTAGAAACCAGGGAGAGTTTGTGTGTGTGTGTGATCTGGAATTTGGCTGACGGTCTGCGTCTACTGACCTTTGGCTGACATTTTGCTGGCGGTGTGTGGACTTGCTCTTGGCTAATGGTGTGTGTTGACTCACGCTTGATGACGATGTGTGTAGATTGGTGCTTGCCTGGTGGTGTGTGTGGAGTGGTGCTTGGCTAGCGGTGTACGTGGACTGGCGCTTGGCTGACGGTGGGTGGTAGGAAATTTGTGCCGGCGCGATGATCCCACACAGAAATGTGAGAAAAATTTGATTTTTGTAAGCTAAATTTGAGGTTTGCAGAGCATTCTGGGTAGGAAAATGTTGGGAAATCCATGCAAGCCACACCTCCCTGGACTCCCCTGGGTGTCTTGTTTTCAGAAATGTCTGGGTTTGGTAGGTTTCCCTAGATGGCCGCCGAACCCGGTACCAAAAACGCAGTGACTCCCTCGCAAAACCAGATAGTTTTGCGATCGATAATTTTGAAGTCTCCACAATTCGTTTTGGGTCATTTACTGTCACAGGCACTAGGCCTACCCACACAAGTGAGGTGTCATTTTTATCGGGAGACCTCGGGGAACGCTGGGTGGTAGGTAATTTGTGGCGGCCCGGTGATCCTACGACTATCCCACACAGAAAAGTGAGGAAAACGTGATTTATTTAGCTAAATTTGAGGTTTGCAGGGGATTCTGGGTAGGAAAATGTTGAGATATCCATGCAAGCCGCACGTCCCTGGACTTCCTTAGGTGTCTAGTTTTCAGAAATGTTTGGGTCTGGTAGGTTTCCCTAGATGGCCGCTGAGCCCGGGACCAAAAACGCAGGTGACTCCCTCGCAAAACAGGTAGTTTTGCGATCGATAATTTTGAAGTCTCCACAGTACATTTCGGGTGTTTCCTGTCGTGGGCACTAGGCCTGCCCACACAAGTGAGGTACAATTTTTATCAGGAGAGTTGGGGGAATGCTGGGTGGGTGGTGATTGTGGCTCCACACAGATTCCAGAACTTTCCATCACTGAAAAGTGAGGAATATTTGCTTTTTTTTTTTACAAAGTTTTAAGTTTGCACGGGATTCTGGGTAACAGAACCTGGTGCGAGCCACACAAGTCACCCCATCCTGTATTTCCCTGGGTGTCTAGTTTTCAAAAATGTACAGGTTTGCTAGGTTTCCCTAGGTGCCGGCTAAGCGAGCATTGAAAATCCACAGCTAGGCACATTGTGACAAAAGTGTCTGTTTTCACTGGGAAAATGTGATGTGCCCATGTTGCGTTTTGGGCCATTTCCTGTCACGGGCACTAGGCCTAACCTCACAAGTGAGGTACCATTTTTATCGGGAGACTTGGGGAATACTGGGTGGGTGGAAGTTTGTGGCTCCCTACAGATTCCAGAACTTTGCATCACAGAAAAGTGAGGAAAATGTGTTTTTTTGACAAGGTTTGAGGTTTGCAATGGATTCTGGGTAACAGAACCTGGTGAGAGCCACACAAGTCACCCCATCCCAGATACCCCTGGGTGTCTAGTTTTAAAAAATGTACAGGTTTGCTAGGTTTCCCTAGGTGCCGGCTAAACGAGGGTCTAAAATCTACAGCTAGGCACATTGCGAAAAAAGGGTCAGCTTTAACTGGAAAAATGTGATGTGCCCACGTTGCGTTTTGGGCCATTTCCTACTAGGCCTACCCACACAAGTGAGGTACCATTTTTATCGGGAGACTTGGGGAATGCACGGTGGGTGGAAGTTTGTGGCTCCTTGCAGATTCCAGAACTTTCCATTACCGAAATGTGAGGAAAAGTTGTTTTTTTTTACAAAGTTTGAGGTTTGCAAGGGATTCTGGGTAACAGAACCTGGCAAGAGACACACAAGTCACCTCATTCTGGATTCCCCAGGATGTCTAGTTTTAAAAAATGTACAGGTTTTCTAGATTTCCCCAGGTGCCGGCTGAGTTAGGGTCCAAAATCCACAGCTAGACACATTGCGAAAAAGGGTTCTTTTTCACTGGAAAAATGTGATGTGCCCACATTGTGTTTTGGGCAGTTTCCTGTCACGGGCACTAGTCCTACCACTCACACAGAAGGGGCCCCCTGAGGCTGATAATAGGCAGAGAGAGCAGGGGAAATAGTCTAAGTAATCACAGCGAAAATCCCTCTGCCTGTGTTAATACGTAAAGAGCTAAACAGTCTCTGATAAATAAAAGACAGCCCGAATATCCTGGTCTTCCAAATTATGATATAAACAACATAATGTGCTAACAAGTCACATTTATTTATTCTGTTTTGTCAAAATAATAGAAAACATGAAACATATTAAAGTTCCAAGCGCATCCAACATCACACACACACGACCTCTCAATCGACATAGTTCAGACACATACCCCGACAACCTCTTACATACTATCAATTCAAACAATCACAATACATCAAGACAATACTAGTTATTTTAAATATATATAAAAATGATTACAAAAACCTCCCGTCAGATAGGGGGATACAGAGATTCAAACATATAATTGAGTAGAGTCCATCAACAGCATCTAGAGATCCCATGATACATTGGTCATACAGTTCATCATCCAAATGCTTCTCAAAAAAGTAGATGAAAACAGAGAAACTAAAATCAACTCCAGCGCTGACGCGCGTTTCGGTGTCTAACCCAGCCGTGGGTCACACCTTCTTCAGGGCGCAGGGGTCATGTGGTAGACACACGGAGTGATGCGCCTAGAGGGAGACAACAATAATAAGCGAATACACATATTCAAAATTAAACATTCAGACAAATAAAGGTTTGGGGATATACACAATCCTTATGACAGGAGGGACTGATAACTAGGAAGGCACAGTTACGGGACTGCAGGATGGGCAAATAATTATTACACAAAGGTGCGTGCACACTTGAAAAACACAAAAATAGTGTGAGACGTCAGTGAGCTCTCTAATTAGAAACATGCAGATCACCCTAGAAACCTCTGTGATGCATACGTGCCTGAAGGAGGAAAATGTGTCCAAGGATGAAAAAGTCAGACTCAGATTGGTCTTAGAGATAGTGACCAAGATGCCCAAAATCCAAGATTGTACAAGGACACTAATGTTCTCATTATATACAGATACCTGGAAACACAGAATGAAAGACAAATCACCACAAGATCATATAAAGCGTGGGCAACGCAGAGAATCGAGCTCCGCACTTGAATCTATGAATAACAATGAAAAATAGAAATAGAAAATGATAAATGAAAAATAAAAAATAAAAATACTTGAAATGGGAGGACCAAAAGAAAGGGAGCCAAAATCTCCCAAAGATGAGGGAGCCAGAACATGTTTAAATGGCCATAGTATTCCACAGCTTACCCAAGGAAAGGGAGACGCTGGGTACTCAAGTCACTTCAGACGTCTGAGTGAAGAGGTTCCAGACTTACTGAGCGATGAATCAGGAGCAGTGGCGGCCGCTCCATTGGGGCGTTGGAGCGCCGCCCCACTGCTTTCTCGCAGTGTGAGAAGCAGAAAATAAAATGGTATTTTAAATACCATTTTATTTTCTGCTTCTAACGCTGCGAGAAAGCAGACGGCAGGGGTATGCCTGGTTGGGGGCGGGTGGGAGCGTATGCCTGGTTGGGGGTGGGTGGGTGGGCGGGTAGGGGAGGAGTGGCTTGCACCACTCTAAGTGCCTTGACTGCTTTGGTCGGCTGCCGACCAAAGCAGTCATGCGCACAGCAGCGCACTCTACATTTTCTCTATGTAGGCTGCATGGCCTCCGTACTGGTGCCCGGCTGGGCGCCGTCCGGGACTCAGCACCAATCACAACGCTGCCATTGCAGCGTTGTGATTGGCTTACAGGAGGGGAGGGAGCTGCAGCATGCCTGTTCCTGTTCACAACGCGGGACCCCGGCCCAGGAGCGGCACGGACTCGGTCAGGTAAGTTTTCTTTTATTTTTAACCCGGCGCGACCCTTATTTTATTTTAATTATACCCCCCCGTGACCCCTACCCGCGAGACTGCCCTGCATTTGTTTACTCCGTGTGCTGTGTCTCTCTCTCAAGACTTTAAAAGCGCTGAGATGCAGTTCGCACGAGGTGAAATCCTGGCATGCTGTTGCTTTACTCTGTGCACTGGCATTTGTTTTATTTAAGTTCCCGAGGTGCCGTTTCTTTACACTGTGCTCCGAGTGTCTGCTTTTATTTTTAAATTCCTGCCATGACGTTCAGCGTCTTTTCTCTGTGTTTGGTGTCCCAGTACACAAAGACCCTGAGTTACAGTTTGGTTACACTGGTTGCTGGGTAGTTTTGTTTTTTAAGACCGTCTCTCTACGACATCGTTAGTATTCTGGTTCGCAAATACCCTGACATGTATTTTGTTAGCAGTACACTGTGTACGTGGTGGTTATTTTAAAGTTCCTGAGATGGGGTGATTTATGGCAGTGCGCTTGGTGTCTGTTTTCACAGCCCCCGCCCGATATGCCGTTACTACAGAGTTAATGTGTTGTTAAATGCTTGTAAGGGCAGGAACAGCGCCATCTGCACTGCCTTTCGGCGGGTTTTGTGAGGTGAAATTGTACGTGAGGAGCCTTGAAGCCTTGTATAGCGCTACAGTCCAGGACGGGTATTGAGTACAGGCTGAGGGGACGCATTGGTGGTGTCTGTGAGCTCAGCGTACCTCGGTGGGTGCACTGCCATGGTACGCTCAGTGCAGTGCAGGCTGAGAAGCAGCGCTGCGATGTGCACAGGTTGTGCAGTTGCATGGCCTGCATGCGGAGCGGAATTGCTACTGCGAAGGGGGTGGTGCGGCTTACCTCAGCACAGACGGGTTGCTAGCACTGTGCTCTCTTCATGTTTTCGTTCAGTCAAAACAAACGAGGATGCATATTAATTCCTTTCAACTTTAAACAAGCATTGGCATAGCCAATAGGTCTCGCCTTTGGGACCTTATAAGTGTTTAGCGATGCAACAGTTGATGTTGTTGCACCAAGGATATTGTGCTGCAGAACTAACTACTTATAAGGTCCCAAAATTGAGACCTATTGGCTATGCCAATGCTTTTTTTTTAATGTTAACCCTCGCACGCCATGAGGCGGTGTGTTTCCGTGAAACCCACATCCGTATTGCCCTCTCTCACGCCTGTGGTTCTTTGCCCCCTCTAACCCCTGTATTTTCACTCCTCCTCTGTTGCGTCTATGTTTCTTTCCCCGCCCTCGTGTTGCTTCAACCCTTCCTGGACCGGCCCTCCCTGCACACACACACACACACACACACAGCATCACCTCCTGACTATTGCTGCTCGAGAGGCCACACATTTCAGAGAGGGGTAACCAACACCCAAAAAAAACATTCCCCAACAGTCGTCTGTGAGATTCTTTGTAACAAAATACCTATTGACATGCTTTAACATATTGAAATAATTCACACCTCAAGATCTATTGGCTTTAACATATGCTTTTCACAATAAAAAAAAAAGTCAGGCCTACTGTCTTTCTCACAACTTTTTATAATAAACAAATCATATATATGGCATTTGACATAACTCTAAACAACAAACTAACCAAGCTACAGATTTTAACACTAACTGGTCACCATAACCAACCAAGGTCTACTATATTGAGGAAAAGCTTTTGCACAAGGCAACCATCAGGTATATAGTCGTGACATTAGAAATATGTACAAAATTAGTTGGCAAAATAGGAAACCTCTCCAAAAAAGAGCCTAAAAGGTTCTCTTAGTACAAATCTTCTGCCACCAAGGTTTGTCAGAGGGAAAACCAATACCAAAACCCTTGCTTACTATGCTAACCTGTGAGATTCTAGGTAACCAAACACCTATGTGCAGGCTTTAACAGATGTAATTACTACACACCCTTAAAAGGTATATTGGATTCAACATATGCTTTTCACTGGCAGTAAGGCAGGTCTTCTACCTTCTCATTGTAAATGGACCAGACTTATAGCACCTGACATAACGTTTCCCGACAAACCAATCAAGCTTATAGCTATTGCCACTGGCCTGTAGCCACGATCAACTCAAGCTCACTGTATTGAGCAAAAACTTTCCCACAAGGCAAAACAAGCACTCTTTTCCAGTAGAAGCACACACCTCCTGCCTAATCAAGTGTGTACAGAAAAAGATCAACACGTGGGCAGAAGTTAAGACCCTCTCCTAGTATTTCTTCTTAAATCTTTTTCTGGTGTTCACACAAGGTATAGTGAGAGCTGCACTGTGAAGGCAGAACTAAAGATGTACAATTATGGCGCAGAAACACAAATGGTGATGGGAGGAATGCTTGCAATAAGTCTAACCACTGGCAAACAATCAGTGTGGCATCCTAACACATCGCTCTTTTTCCAACCATTCCACCTCAGTTTGGACCCAGCTGTATACAAATCAGTCTTGACTTTGCTCAAATAGGGGCAGTGCAGTCTGAACTGCCAGGACCTTCCTGAACCAGTACATAATTAACCAAAGACCGGTTTCACCGTTATTACCGCTCTTCAGTCGGGTGCAGCCTGGTTCCAGTAGCACAGTGAGCACGGGACCCGTGCCTGGGCATACCCTTAGCCACTCAGGTCATTGAATCAAACACACAAAGGTGACGGGAGGAATGCGTGCTATAAGTCTAACCAATGGCAATTGCTCCGTGTTGCACTCCAATCTAACTGTGAGCTGTAGACGAGGAAAAAAATAAATCCTATGTGGAGACCACAGGACAAAATATTATCTACACTTCAGTTAGGACAGACCAAAAAATAGATCCACGTTATGCTGCTCGAACTGGTAAATATTTTGAACATGTGCCTAGAAGCTAAACAAATATTTAAAATAGTCAGACGTACTTCGGTTGGCACTGCTAATGCAAAGGAAATACTATAGAAGTGCTTGCGCTAATGCCATAGTGCCCACGATGGGAGAGGTGAGAGATGGGATTATTCACACTCGTATCCCCTGAACTAAGCCAATCAGAGCACCTTTCGAATGGTTAAGAAAGGGAGCCTGGGGCCAGCCCAAGATGTCACAGCGGCTAATGGCCAGCTTGCAGAAGAGATTACTGTGCACCCCCAAAGGATCCAGGAAGGGCCACTGATATTCTACCCCTGCGCTGGAGGAACAAAAAGCCACTCCAAGCAATCACCCTCACAAATTGGCACAATAATCAAGAAGGGACTTGACAGGTATGCTCTCTTTGCCTTAAGCACGCAAATGCCGAGCATCAAATAAAATAGAGAGCACTTAGCTGCAATGAAGAGGATAATGAGAAGATGTACGTAAATATTGAAGGACGGATTGTGGTCCTTTATTGTACTTTTAGCCAATGGAAGTATGTGTATTATAGAGTTGTTGTGTTTTGGCTGCCATTAAATTGTAAAGAGTAACAGTATAACCATTGCCTGCGGTGCTGCCATAGAATTATAAGGATGGTTAAATACGAAGTACACTGGTCAATACCTAAACTGTAAGCGTCCTCCAATCTTTTGATGTCACCCGCACTTCGAAATAGACTCGACATCTCTCAAGGTCAGTGAGGCGCTCTAAATCCATTTGCTCAGTTACGTGTAAAACTACACAGATAAGAATACCATTTGTGTATTGTTTGTTGTGTGGCGCTCCTTCGTGGTTTCTTGCGCAAGCATGCGGTTCAAACAAATCATGAAGAAATGAATTTGCTTCTCAAAGGCTGGGAGCTTGTTCAGTCTTATAATGTACAAAGGAGACTAATGGTATAGTCCAAAGTAAGCGGTGCAAACGAGCTGTCGAGAAAACGAATATGCCCACCGAGTCACAATTCCATCTGTCCCCCTTAGCCGCCCCACTCACCTGTTAGGTTCATGTAGAACGGCTGCCGCTCCTTTCACTGCCGTCCGCGAGCACCGGTGCAGTTGCTCCGGTCACACTGGCTTACGCAGTCCCGGTACATGGGCTCCCTGTCGCCCTGTGAGGCGCCGGCCACCCCTAGAAGGAGCAGCAGCAGCACTGCCTGAGCCGCCATCTGCCCCCAGGATGGAGAAGCAGGAAGCTATCTTTGGACCCAGAGGGTGAACAATAACAATAGCACACCGGAAGCGCATCTGGACGGGGAATGCTAAAAGGGAACTCCACCGGAAGTGACTTCTATCAAAAGACGTAAAGAGGGACATACCGGAAGAGTCAGGGAGAAAAAGTAGCGTGCAAAACAAAGAAGCTTAGCAGAAACAAGTTAGAAGTTTTCCACGTGGGGGACCGACAGGGCCACAGAATGGTGATAACAGTACCAAACAGCTTGTGAGTTTACAAAACAGAGCGGCAGAAGGTGCCACCGCATTGCTGGATCGGAATTCTGCTTACATAATTACGAAGTCCTACTGCTGTCGGTACGGGTGATTGAACTTTGATCGCGTGTCTGTGGCAAAGTGAGTGCTGTGTCCCTAGAGGCGCCGCGCACATCAAAGTAATAAGCGCGCGCGCCTCGCGCTGAAAGTTGGCGGCAAAAGTGAAAGCGTTTCCCTTGCGGGAGCGAGCAGCGCCAGGAGCAATAATTGCTAACACATGGCGCCAAAGCTCGCTCCCGCAAGGGAATAGCCAAACGTGCACGCGTTGCCATTGAAAGCAATGCAACGCGTGCACGTTTTTGGGGACAAAAGCGGATCGATTCCAAGAGGTCCCCCCTATGCAGCGCCTGCGCGCTGCGTAGGCGAGACCTAAAAATGACACCTATTTGCAGAGACAAATGTTGAGATTTCTTAATGTACTATTTTTTTATTCCTCGTGAAACATCAAAGACTCGTAAGAATTAGGAAGGAGTGCAGGGGTGTTCGGGCTTGTTGTGCTTCTGCACATAGGTAGACCCAGGCCTAGGACTGCATGAGCTGCGGGATGCACCGCGGACTGGCCTGTCAGTCATCGGCATGTAACATTCTAAGGCTGTGTAAAAAGGTGCCTAGAAGTGCATTTCCAGTGAACCTCGCACTCAGTCAAATACAAAAACACCAGCGTGTAGCATTCATACAGCTAGAAACTCGAATTTCGTACTGACACCAACATGTAACCTTCCAAAGCTCCGTAAAGAGGTGCTGAGAAACGCATATGCAGTGAGGCGCGCACGAGGCCAAACACAAAAACACCAGCGTGTAGCGTTCATGCAGTTAAAGACTCAGCTTTCATGCTGACATTAAGACTCATTATAAGGTCATGATCTTTCAAATTGTGGCCACAACTGTCCAATGCCTAATGCTAAATATGTAATCCACACACATCTCACAAACTGTCCGTATATAGCACTGTGGTACTCAGTTTCCCGCTATATTAAGGCTCCATACATGGCTCGGCATCAGTGCAATAATTTAAACTTGTGCATGGTTGTAAACTTCCAAAATATTGTCGCAGCAGCATAACTCCCAAAGAATTATCCACATTCATATATGAGATCCCGTATACTGCCACTCAATTGTGTATCGTATAGCGTATTGAGCCACTCACCTGTGTCTGGCCATTAAGTGTTCAATATGTAGTAAGCAAAGCTGCAAGTTATCGGCACCTTAAGTGCAGGTAGGTGTGGTGTGTTTACATGGCACTAGAATGACGCACTCTAATGTAAATTATTATACGATTGTGCTCAGTGTTTTTGTTATTAGTCATCGGTGGTCCCCGAACTGCATACGAAAACAGCTTGTTGACTGGTTGGTTGCGCCGTCGGTCACGCTCCACACAGGAAAAGAAGGTCTGGTTTAGAGGCAGGAGACAAGTAATTTACCATAAGGGCTGTGCTGCTGCATGACAGGGACCTAGCAACTAAGGCGATGAACATAGAAGAGAGATGTACAGGGCTGTGCTGCTGCTTGCCAGGGAAATAGCAAGGCAATGAACAGAACAGAGAGAGATATGCAGGACCTTGCTTCTGTTTGATAGGGACATAGCAAGGCGATGAACATAGAAGAGAGATATACCAGGTTGTGCTGGTGTTTGACAGGGACATAGCAAGGCAATTAACATAGAAGGGAGATGTACAGGGGTGTGATGCTGCTCGACAGGGAAATAGCAAGGCAATTAACAATTGCTTTATTAACCTTCCTGCTTTCTCAAATTTGCTTGAAAATGCACCATTTGGCCACTCTTTTTTCAAAAAAATTCAAAAACCTCCGTAGGTTGTTAGGCCTTGCTCGCTACGCTCGCTCGCTGCAGTGCAGTACAATAATTATTTTATGCCACACCACTTTCAAATATCACCAGCCGCCACTGATCAGTAGATACATAAACGTTCCAAGGGAACCCGAACAATGAGGTTCTTGCCGATAGGAAGCCCAGGTCGGGCACTATTCGATAATCACAATTTGTAGAATCAATGCGATACACCTAGTATAACCAGAAACAATACAACAGTAAGCGAAGAGCAAAAG
Source organism: Calotriton arnoldi (assembly GCA_963921515.1). Taxonomy (NCBI): domain Eukaryota; kingdom Metazoa; phylum Chordata; class Amphibia; order Caudata; family Salamandridae; genus Calotriton; species Calotriton arnoldi. The sequence continues at coordinate 61,081 of CAWUFW010023445.1, forward strand.
AGTGAGCAGGAGGATACATGCACGATGGTCTAGAGAGTATAGAGTGAGTTTAAGCGCACGGTATCCGGGGACAGCACTCACTCGAGGTGACCAAAAGTACAGGCTGCTGTGGAGAAGATCACGGTATTTCTAAGCAAGGGGGGCTTACCGATACATGACCCAGTAATAAAGCAGAATGGCAAGGCGGGCATATGGTACTAACAAAAATAGGGTAGGGTGGAATTCCCGACTGCCTAAGAAAACAAGGGGGATCAGCTATATATACGTAGGGCCCCCCGCAGTGGTAAGAATAGACAAAAACATAGGCATATCAACAGAAATATCTACGCGCTGCTTAAGTTGCGGGACAGCAGTGCGAGTGATATATGTACAAGCATGTTGAAGGTTAAACACATGCAAAGTACTGGAAAACTAGCAACAAACGATGAGGTGATGGAAAATGCGGCCGGGGGTCCAGACAAGACAAAAGGGCTTACCTGATAGAAATAATGAAACAGCGATGTAGGCCGTCTGCTTCGGGTGAGCGCCACCGGCCGACAGATCAACGGGACTCCATCGTACTCAGGTGCACAGCTGCAATTGCCAGTGCGCAGCCCGCCAGTTTAAATGGGGGAGAGCGCGTACGAGCGCGTCGCGCACAGGAGGTCCGAGCGACAACTCCTCCCTCCCCGGAAGTCCGATATGGAAAGCGGCCGTATCGAGGATGGAGCGGTATCCAAATGAGGCGCCATAATGGAATAACTGCCTCAGGTGACAGACACTGGAGTGAGCAGTGATCCTAATACTGCTGCAGAGACGAGACGATAGCGGATGACACGAGAACAGTAAGGAGGTATAAAGAAAGATACTTTTATAGTAGAATAATGTCCAGAACGGTAATAAGACAAAGGAGGTCTCTTCCAAAGGCACAGAGGCAAGTAGATGAAATCTAACTAGGTACAGAAAATTAAAGACAAAAGGCCTACAAAGCCTAATAAAGGGAAGAGATACCCCTAGGTGTCTAGTTCTAAAAAAATGTACAGGTTTGCTAGATTTCCCTAGGTGCCGGCTGAACGAGGGTCTAAAATCCACAGCTAGGCACATTACGATAAAAGGGTCAGCTTTCACTGGAAAAATGTGATGTACCCACGTTGTGTTTCGGGCCATTTCCTGCCGCGGGCACTAAGCCTGCCCACACAAGTGAGGTACCATTTTTATCGGAAGACTTGGGGAATGCACGGTGGGTGGAGGTTTGTGGCTCCCTGCAGATTCCAGAACTTTCCATCACAGAAATGTGAGGAAAAGTTTTTGTTTTTTTACAAAGTTTGAGGTTTGCAAGGGATTCTGGGTAACAGAACCTGGTGAGAGACACACAAGTCACCCCATCCTGGATTCCCCTGGATGTCTAGTTTTACAAAACGTACAGGTTTTCTAGATTTCCCCAGGTGCCGGCTGAGCTAGGCTCCAGAATCCACAGCTAGACACATTGCAAAAAAGGCTCCCTTTTAACTGGAAAAATGTGATGTGCCCACATTGTGTTTTGGGCAGTTTCCTGTCGCGGGCACTAGTCCTACCCACACAGGTGAGGTACCATTCTTATTGGAAAACTTGGGGGAATGCTGGGTGGGAGGACGTTTGTGGCTCTTTTCAGATTCCAGAACTTTCCATCACAGAAATGTGAGGAACATTTTGTTTTTTTGACAAATATTAAGGTTTGCAAGGGATTCTAGGTAACAGAACCTGATGAGAGCCACACAAATTACCCCATCCTGGATTCCCCTGGATGTCTGGTTTTCAAAAATGTACAGGTTTGCTAGGTTTTCCTAGGTGCCGGCTGAGCTAGGGTCCAAAATCCACAGCTAGGCACATTGCAAAAAAAGGGTCCGTTTTCACTGGAAAAATGTGATATGCCTACATTGCGTTATAGGCCGTTTCCTGACGCAGACACTAGGCCTACCCACACAAGTGAGGTACCATTTTTATCGGGAGACTTGACAGAATGCTGAATGGGTGGATGTGTGTTGCTCCCTGTAGATTCCAGAACTTTGCTTCACAGAAATGTGAGGAAAATTTGCTTTTTTTTGTTGCAAAGTTTAAGTGTTGCAAGGGATTCTGGGTAACAGAACCTGGTGAGAGCCACACAAGTCACCCCATTCACCATAGGTAAAGCAATCTTGTGTTATTTGCAACATTAACCCTATACCACAAACTTCATGAGTAGCTGAGTTCATGTTGACTAATAAACACAGATGAAAGGGTAACCTATCCTGCACACAGTGTTCAATCTGTATGCAACGGTTCAGGTAAAACCGTATTCCTCCAGATACTCAAGCCCTTTTACATAACTAATGTTCTACTACGGACATTCATTATCTGTATCAAACCCCTGACAGTCACTGAACCTACATTGAGAAAGGAAATGGATATGAGTAGAAAAGTGGGTACTGTTAACTTTGTATGGAGAGAGTTTACCAGACTGTTTGGAGACAGTGCAACTCTCATGAGAAATGCATCACAGAGTATTAAAGTATCTACTAAGAACTGTGTACACTCTATGCAAAACGTAGCCAAAGAGCACCTATTCACTTAAAATACCACAGTCTGAAGAAGCTAAAGATCATACTACCTGCAGCCTTCATACTGTGAAGCTTTACAGATAGCCAATCTTCTAAAGCAACACAAGCACATGTACATAGATTAGTACCTTGTGGCCACAGTCTTTCTGAGACAATTCTGTCCAGTAACTCAAGGCTGCTTACAATACTTAGTATGTAGAATCTTTGCCCTGTTGGAAACTTTTTCTGCAGTACCAAAAAAACTTGTGTGGAACATATTGAACAGAAATGAAATGTCACCTGCACACAGAGTTAGTCTTCAGTACAAAGATTTATAATGTGTTCAATATGTCTACACACCTATGGTGCATTAGAAGCACATGTGTTTTGTAAACACCTATACCAATTAGCTGGACGCAGGCTTTACAAAATTAGGTAGAACGGTAATACGGTAATTACCTGCCACCATGTGAACTATAAAACAACCTAACACACTCATTGGATGATGTCATCAGGGATATCAATGATGTCATTTGAGATGTCATCAGTGAGGTCATCAATGATGTCAAGAGTGATGTCATATGTGAGGTAATAAGCAGTGCATGGCGGGGCGCAAGTTATAGTTAGCGCTGCTAATTATAACTGGAGAATTTCTGTGTTTTATTTTAGTTCAGAACGCTAATGTTGTCATGGACAAATACAACTAACTATAATGTTACTTTAACCTTTGTTTTTTTCAGTGAATTTCTGAGGGTTTTCTTTAAACAAAACTGTGTATGTATATATATATATATATATATATATATATATATATATATATATATATATATATATATATTATCTACTGGCGGTCGCCAGTAGATAGTTATAGTTAAAACCTATTATCCATAGGAAATCCGCGACATTCTATTTGAAATAACGTTGGCGCCGGTTGACGAATCTTCGCGAAAGTTTCCAACTTGTTGGGGCGCTCCGGTCCGCTCCTATCCTGAAAGTCTCGGGGTGATACGTCAAGCGGGGGCCGAGAAAAAGGGGGGTCCCAAAATGCGTTTTCCCCATTCATTTTTCCATAGGAACCTTTAGTCGCAGCTACAGCCCGAACTGCTGAACGGAATTACACCAAATTTGGCAAAGAGGTAGCCCTTGGTTCAGTGTCGTGCCTTTGCTTAAATGGTGTAAATCCGTTCAGTAGTTCCTGAGAAAATCAAAAGTAAAGTCACATATATATCTGGGCGGAGCCTAACCACACATGTCATCGTGAGATCTGATTGGCTGTCAGCACTTCATCCTGGAATTGCTGGCAGCCATCTTGGGACCAATATAAATGATAGTACCTCATTGAAATGCATTGTAGTGAATAGAAGATTTTGAGGGTCACCAAAAGGAGAACTATAAAGGGTGATAACAGGCTTTAGTTACATTAGAATTTATTTGCTGATGGTACCATACTAATTTTAGGAATTGTGGTGTATTCTAAGGTGATTTTACCATGTGAAAAACCTTCTGCTGGGATATCATGAATCATGTTTGAGAGAACACTATTTTCTCATGCTTGTCCCATGGAGGTTTGGAAGGTGCTCCAGAAGCTAAAATGAGAGCATATTTTCTGTAAATTCACATTATCTTTCTCACTCATGTGAGAATGAAGTCTGACATTCTCAGTAAAACATGTACATCCAACAAGGGCAGAGACTGTCAGTTGATTCCTTTGTGTTCTACTGCAGCTTCCCAGAGTGTTCTAAAGAACAACTAGAGTGCTAACAGCCTTACTTATGACAAAAGTATGGCACACCTGAAGCCATCTTGATTGGAATAAACTGGTAACACTTAAAACATTTAATTTAAAAAGGAACAAAATGATGGGGTTCATTTTGTCATAGAAATTATGGTTAGTGCTGTAGAAAGAAAAATTAGGACATATTTCAAGTGTGATCTCAAATATCTTCCTGTTATATTTCAACAGGAGCAGCCTGCCAGTTGATGCCTTTGTGTTCTACTGCAGCTTCCCAGAGTGTTCTAAAGAACAACTAGAGCGCTAACAGCCTTACTTATGACAAAAGTATGGCACACCTGAAGCCATCTTGATTGGAATAAACCAGTAACACTTAAAACATTTAATTTAAAAAGGAACAACATGAGGGGTTCTTTTTGAAATAGAAATTATGGTTAGTGCTGCAGAAAGAAAAATTAGGGCATGTTTTAAGTGAGATCTCAAATCCTCTTCTATTTCATTAGAAAATTCTGACATGCAGACTGAAACAATCACTTTCAATACCAGCAGCAGACTACCAGTTAACTCCCTGGTGAGCAGTAGCTTTACTCCAGTGATCTAATGAGCAACTAGAGTGCTAACATTCTGAATTTATGGCAGATGTGAGACATCTGAATGCCTTCTTGATGGAATCAAAGTAAAAAACTGAAAGCATTTCCTACTGAGGAGACTGCAGTAAATGAAGAAATTAGGAAACTTCATAACAAAGAAGTCTTCCAAGATGGCCACCAGTGAAAAAAGAGCCCAAATGTAGCACAAATATTACCCAGATGTAGCCCACATATAGCCCAATGACAAAAGTGTGCAAAACACTTTTTATTTTTAGTTTTTTTGTAGTTTTATGTAGTGCAGACTGGTCAGGTATTGGAGCATTGCATCTTAAAACATGACCCCCTACACTACAAAAACACCACTGCACTACCTTAAACCCTAAAACACTACCCCCAAGACGACCCCCTACACTACACAAGCACCACTGCACTATCCTAAACCCTAAAACACTACCCCCAGCACGACCCCCTACACTACCCAAACACCACTGCACTAACCTAAATCCTAAAACACTACCACCAGCACGACCCCCTACACTACCCAAACACCACTGCACTACCCTAAAACATGACCCCCTACACTACACAAACACCACTGCACTACCCTAAACCCTAAAACACTACCCCCAGCACGACCTCCTACACTACACAAGCACCACTGCACTACCCTAAACCCTAAAACACTACCCCAGCACGACCCCCTACACTACAGAAACACCACTGCACTACCCTAAACCCTAAAACACTACCCCCAGCACGACCCCCTACACTACCCAAACACCACTGCACTAACCTAAATCCTAAAACACTACCCCCAGCACGACCCCCTACACTACCCAAACACCACTGCACTACCCTAAAACATGACCCCCTACACTACACAAACACCACTGCACTACCCTAAACCCTAAAACACTACCCCATCATGACCCCCTACACTGCCCGAACACCACTGCACTGCCCTAAACCCTGAAACACCAGCCCCTGCATGACCCCCTACACTGCCCGAACACCACTGCACTGCCCTAAACCTTGAAACACCACCCCTAGCACGACCCCCTACACTGCCCGAACACCACTGCACTGCCCTAAACCCTGAAACACCACCCCCAGCATGACCCCCTACACTGCCCGAACACCACTGCACTGCCCTAAACCCTGAAACACTACCCCCAGCAGGACCCCCTACACTGCCCGAACACCACTGCACTGCCCTAAACCCTGAAACATCACCCCCAGCAAGACCCCCTACATTGCCCGAACACCACTGACCTAAACCCTGAAACACCACCCCCAGCACGACCCCCTACACTGCCCGAACACCACTGCACTGCCCTAAACCCTGAAACACTACCCCCAGCATGACCCCCTACACTGCCCGAACACCACTGCTCTGCCCAAAACCCTGAAACACCAGCCCCAGCACAACCCCCTACACTGCCCGAGCACCACTGCACTGCCCTAAACCCTGAAACACCAGCCCCAGCATGACCCCCTACACTGCCCGAACACCACTGCACTGCCCTAAACCCTGAAACACCAGCCCCAGCACGACCGCCTACACTGCCCGAACACCACTGCTCTGCCCTAAACCCTGAAACACCAGTCCCAGCACGACCCCCTACACTGCCCGAACACCACTGCACTGCCCTAAACCGTGAAACACCAGCCTCAGCCCGACCCCCTACACTGCCTGAACACCACTGCACTGCCCTGAACCCTGAAACACCAGCCCCAGCACAACACCCTACACTGCCCGAACACCACTGCACTGCCCTAAACCCTGAAACACCACCCCGTGCATGACCCCCTACACTGCCTGAACACCACTGCACTGCCCTAAACCCTGAAACACCACCCCGAGCAAGACCCCCTACACTGCCCGAACACCAATGCCCTAAACCCTGAAACACCACCCCCAGCAAGACCCCCTACACTGCCCGAACACCACTGCACTGCCCTAAACCCTGAAACACCAGCCCCAGCACGACCCCCTACACTGCCCGAACACCACTGCACTGCCCTAAACCCTGAAACACCACCCCTGCACGACCCCCTACACTGCCCGAACACCACTGTACTGCCCTAAACCCTGAAACCCCACCCCCAGCATGACCCCCTACACTACCAGAACACCACTGCACTGCCCTAAACCCTGAAACACCACCCCCTGCATGACCCCCTACACTGCCCGAACACTACTGCACTGCCCTAAACCCTGAAACACCACCCCCAGCACGACCCCCTACACTGCACGAACACCACTGCACCGCCCTAAACCCTGAAACACTACCCCCAGCAAGACCCCCTACACTGCCCGAACACCACTGCACTGCCCTAAACCCTGAAACATCACCCCCAGCAAGACCCCCTACACTGCCCGAACACCACTGCCCTAAACCCTGAAACACCACCCCCAGCAAGACCCCCTACACTGCCCGAACACCACTGCACTGCCATAAACCCAGAAACATCACCCCCAGCAAGACCCCCTACACTGCCCGAACACCACTGCACTGCCCTAAACCCTGAAACACCACCCCCAGCACGACCCCCTACACTGCCCGAACACCACTGCTCTGCCCAAAACCCTGAAACACCAGCCCCAGCACCACCCCCTACACTGCCCGAACACCACTGCACTGCCCTAAACCCTGAAACACCAGCCCCAGCACGACCCCCTACACTGCCCGAACACCACTGCACTGCCCTAAACCCTGAAACACCACCCTCAGCATGACCCCCTACACTGCCCGAACACCACTGCACTGCCCTAAACCCTGAAACACCAGCCCCAGCACGACCCCGTACACTGCCCGCACACCACTGCACTGCCCTAAACCCTGAAACACCACCCTCAGCATGACCCCCTACACTGCCCGAACACCACTGCACTGCCCTAAACCCTGAAACACCAGCCCCAGCACGACCCCGTACACAGCCCGCACACCACTGCACTGCCCAAAACCCTGAAACACCAGCCCCAGCACAACCCCGTACACTGCCCGAACACCACTGCACTGCCCTAAACCCTGAAACACCAGCCCCAGCACGACCGCCTACACTGCCCGAAAACTACTGCACTGCCCTAAACCCTGAAACACCACCCCCAGCAAGACTACCTACACTGGCCGAACACCACTGCACTGCCCTAAACCCTGAAACACCACCCCCTGCATGACCCCCTACACTGCCCAAACACTACTGCACTGCCCTAAACCCTGAAACACCACCCCTCAGCACGACACCCTACACTGCCCGAACACCACTGCACTGCCCTAAACCCTGAAACACCACCCCAGCACGACCCCCTACACTGCCCGAACACCACTGCACTAAACCCTGAAACACCACCCCCTGCACGACCCCCTACACTGCCGGAACACCACTGCACTGCCCAAAACCCGGAAACACCACCCCCAGCACGACCCCCTACACTGCCTGAGCACCATTGCTCTGCCCTAAACCCTGAAACACTAGCCCCAGCACGACCCCCTACACTGCCCGAACACCACTGCACTGCCCTAAACCCTGAAACACCAGCCCCAGCAAGACCACCTACACTGCCCGAACACCACTGCATTGCCCTAGACTCTGAAACACCAGCCCCAGCAAGACCCCCTACACTGCCCGAACACCACTGCACTGCCCTAAACCCTGAAACACCAGCCCCAGCATGACCCCCTACACTGCCCGAACACCACTGCACTGCCCTAAACCCTGAAACACCAGCCCCAGCACGACCCCCTACACTGCCCGAACACCACTGCACTGCCCTAAACCCTGAAACACCAGCCCCAGCACGACCCCCTACACTGCCCGAACACCACTGCACTGCCCTAAACCCTGAAACACCAGCCCCAGCACCACCCCCTACAATGCCCGAACACCACTGCACTGCCCTAAACCCTGAAACACCACCCCCTGCACCGCCCCCTACACTGCCCAAACACCACTGCACTGCCCTAAACCCTGAAACACCACCCCCTGCACGACCCCCTACACTGCCCGAACACCACTGCACTGCCCTAAACCCTGAAACACCACCCCCTGCACCACCCCCTACACTGCCCGAACACCACTGCACTGCCCTAAACCCTGAAACACCACCCCCTGCACCGCCCCCTACACTGCCCGAACACCACTGCACTGCCCTAAACCCTGAAACACCACCCCCAACATGACCCCCTTTACTGCTCGAACACCACTGCACTGCCCCAAACCCTGAAACACCACCCCCAGCATGACCCCCTATACTGCCCAAACACCACTGCCCTAAACCCTGAAACACCACCCCTGCACGACCCCCTACACTGCCCGAACACCACTGCACTGCCCTAAACCCTGAAACAGCACCCCCTGCATGACCCCCTACACTGCCCGAACATCACTGCACTGCCCTAAACCCTGAAACACCACCCCCAGCACGACCCCCTACACTGCCCGAACACCACTGCACTGCCCTAAACCCTAGAACACTACCCCCAGCATGACCCCCTACACTACCCGAACACCACTGCACTACCCTAAACCCTAAAATACTCCCCCCAGCACGACCCCTACACTACCCGAACACGACTGCACTGCCCTAAACCCTAAAACACTCCCCCAGCACGACCCCCTACACTACCCGAACACCACTGCACTGCCCTAAACCCTAAAACACTCCCCCAGCATGACCCCCTACACTACCTAAACACCACTGCACTGCCCTAAACCCTAAAACACTACCCCGCATAACCCCCTACACTACCCAAATACCAATGCACTACCCTAATCCCTAAAACACTACCCCCGCACAACCCCTACACTACCCAAAGACCACTGCACTACCCTAAACTCTAAAACAATACCCCCGCACGACTCCCTACACTACCCAAAGACCACTGCACTACCCTAAACCCTAAAACACGACCTCCTACACTACACAAACACCACTGCACTACCCTAAACCCTAAAACACTACCCCCAGCATGAACCCCTACACTACCCAAACACCACTGCACTACCCTAAACCATAAAACACTACCCCCAGCATGACCCCCTACACTGCCCGAACACTACTGCACTGCCCTAAACCCTGAAACACCACCCCCAGCACGACCCCCTACACTGCACGAACACCACTGCACCGCCCTAAACCCTGAAACACTACCCCCAGCAAGACCCCCTACACTGCCCGAACACCACTGCACTGCCCTAAACCCTGAAACATCACCCCCAGCAAGACCCCCTACACTGCCCGAACACCCACTGCCCTAAACCCTGAAACACCACCCCCAGCAAGACCCCCTACACTGCCCGAACACCACTGCACTGCCCTAAACCCTGAAACACCACCCCCAGCACGACCCCCTACACTGCCCGAACACCACTGCTCTGCCCAAATCCCTGAAACACCAGCCCCAGCACCACCCCCTACACTACCCGAACACCACTGCACTGCCCTAAACCCTGAAACACCAGCCCCAGCACGACCCCCTACACTGCCCGAACACCACTGCACTGCCCTAAACCCTGAAACACCACCCTCAGCATGACCCCCTACACTGCCCGAACACCACTGCACTGCCCTAAACCCTGAAACACCAGCCCCAGCACGACCCCGTACACTGCCCGCACACCACTGCACTGCCCAAAACCCTGAAACACCAGCCCCAGCACAACCCCGTACACTGCCCGAACACCACTGCACTGCCCTAAACCCTGAAACACCAGCCCCAGCACGACCGCCTACACTGCCCGAAAACTACTGCACTGCCCTAAACCCTGAAACACCACCCCCAGCAAGACTACCTACACTGGTCGAACACCACTGCAGTGCCCTAAACCCTGAAACACCACCCCCTGCACGACCCCCTACACTGCCCAAACACTACTGCCCTGCCCTAAACCCTGAAACACCACCCCTCAGCACGACACCCAACACAGCCCGAACACCACTGCACTGCCCTAAACCCTGAAACACCACCCCAGCACGACCCCCTACACTGCCCGAACACCACTGCACTAAACCCTGAAACACCACGCCCTGCACGACCCCCTACACTGCCGGAACACCACTGCACTGCCCAAAACCCAGAAACACCACCCCCAGCACGACCCCCTACACTCCCTGAGCACCAGTGCTCTGCCCTAAACCCTGAAACACAAGCCCCAGCACGACCCCCTACACTGCCCGAACACCACTGCACTGCCCTAAACCCTGAAACACCAGCCCCAGCAAGACCACCTACACTGCCCGAACACCACTGCATTGCCCTAGACTCTGAAACACCAGCCCCAGCAAGACCCCCTAAACTGCCCAAACACCACTGCACTGCCCTAAACCCTGAAACACCAGCCCCAGCATGACCCCCTACACTGCCCGAACACCACTTCTCTGCCCTAAACCCTGAAACACCAGCCCCAGCACGACCCCCTACACTGCCCGAACACCACTGCACTGCCCTAAACCCTGAAACATCAGCCCCAGCACGACCCCCTACACTGCCCGAACACCACTGCACTGCCCTAAACCCTGAAACACCAGCCCCAGCACCACCCCCTACAATGCCCGAACACCACTGTACTGCCCTAAACCCTGAAACACCACCCCCTGCACTGCCCCCTCCACTGCCCGAACACCACTGCACTGCCCTAAACCCTGAAACACCACCCCCTGCACGACCCCCTACACTGCCCGAACACCACTGCACTGCCCTAAACCCTGAAACACCACCCCCTGCACCACCCCCTACACTGCCCGAAAACCACTGCACTGCCCTAAACCCTGAAACACCACCCCCAGCATGACCCCCTTTACTGCTCGAACACCACTGCACTGCCCCAAACCCTGAAACACCACCCCCAGCATGACCCCTTACATTGCCCAAACACCACTGCCCTAAACCCTGAAACACCACCCCTGCATGACCCCCTACACTGCCCGAACACCACTGCACTGCCCTAAACCCTGAAACAGCACCCCTGCACGACCCCCTACACTGCCCGAACATCACTGCACTGCCCTAAACCCTGAAACACCACCCCCAGCACGACCCCCTACACTGCCCGAACACCACTGCACTGCCCTAAACCCTAGAACACTACCCCCAGCATGACCCCCTACACTACCCGAACACCACTGCACTACCCTAAACCCTAAAATACTCCCCCAGCACGACCCCCTACACTACCCGAACACGACTGCACTGCCCTAAACCCTAAAACACTCCCCCAGCACGACCCCTTACACTACCCGAACACCACTGCACTGCCCTAAACCCTAAAACACTCCCCCAGCATGACCCCCTACACTACCTAAACACCACTGCACTGCCCTAAACCCTAAAACACTACCCCCCGCATGACCCCCTACACTACCCAAATACCAATGCACTACCCTAATCCCTAAAACACTACCCCCGCACAACCCCCTACACTACCCAAAGACCACTGCACTACCCTAAACTCTAAAACAATACCCCCGCACGACTCCCTACACTACCCAAAGACCACTGCACTACCCTAAACCCTAAAACCACGACCTCCTACACTACACAAACACCACTGCACTACCCTAAACCCTAAAAACTACCCCCAGCACGAACCCCTACACTACCCAAACACCACTGCACTACCCTAAACCATAAAACACTACCCCCAGCAGTACCCCCTACGCTACCCAAACACCACTGCACTACCCTAAACCCTAAAACACTACCCCCAGCAGTACCCCCTACACTACCCAAACACCAGTGCACTACCCTAAACCCTAAAACACTACCCCCAGCAGTATCCCCTACACTACCCAAACACCACTGCGCTACCCTAAATCCTAAAACCCTAAAACACTAACCCCAGCACGACCCCCTACACTACCCAAACACCACTGTACTACCCTAAACCCTAAAACACTCCCCACAGCACGACTCCCTACACTACCCAAACACCACTGCACTACCCTAAACCCTAAATCTACCCCCAGCATGACCCCCTACACTACACAAACACCACTGCACTACCCTAAACCCTAAAACACTACCCCCAGCACGACCCTCTTCACTACCTAAACACAACTGCACAATTTGTTACAGGCATTGCAACGCAGGCCTGTGGTGCTTACTGGAAGTACCTGGTGGGCTGGTTGGGCCCCAGGGACTCTCAGGATTCAAGGTGACCTAATCCCCCAACCTAAAACGCGCCACGGGGCGCGTTTGCACAGTGGTGAAGGGAGGGCGGGGCCTCAGGTGACATGTGCGCAAACACGCCCTGTGGTGCGTTTTAAGTTGGGGAGTTAATTCCCTTGAATCCTGGGGGCCAACTAGCCCACCAGGTACCTTCAGTAAGCACAACAGAGGTGCGTTGCAGAGAGGTGAAAAAGGTGCGTGGCCTCGGAACGCCTCTCTGCAACTCAGCTCTGTGGTCCTAACTGTAGGTACCTGGGGGCTAGTTGGGCCCCAGGGACCCTCAGGATTCAAGGGGACTTAATCCCGCAATTTAAACGCGCCACGGGGCGCGTTTGCACACATGTCACCTCAGGCCCCCTCCCTTCACCACTGTGCAAACGCGCACTGGCTCTGGTTAGTCAGAGTCAGTTACCACCAGTACCCGTCTGAAAAAGTTGTGGGCGCAGGATGATTTTGCAACAAGGCCTCTTTCTGCTCCTCTGTTGGTTCTTTCTGCACATCTTTTGCTTCTTTCTGTGAGTTTTTCTTCTTTCTTCACATGTCCTACCTCTGTTGGCATAGTTAGAAACTAGCATTTAAAAAACCTTTGAAATTCACTTAAAAAATCATAGTTTTCAGGCACGTTATAGTTAGAAATTAGCATTTAAAAAACCTTTGAAATTCACTGAAAAAACCATAGGTTTCAGGCACGTTATAGTTAGAAATTAGCATTTAAAAAACCTTTGAAATTCACTGAAAAAACCATAGGTTTCAGGCACGTTATAGTTAGAAATTAGCATTTAAAAAACCTTTGAAATTCACTGAAAAAACCATAGGTTTCAGGCACGTTATAGTTAGAAATTAGCATTTAAAAAACCTTTGAAATTCACTGAAAAAACCATAGGTTTCAAGCACGTTATAGTTAGAAATTAGCATTTAAAAAACCTTTGAAATTCACTGAAAAAACCATAGGTTTCAGACACGTTATAGTTAGAAATTAGCATTTAAAAAACCTTTGAAATTCACTGAAAAACCATAGGTTTTAGGGACAGTTATAGTTAGTTGGACATTGCACTCGTACAAAACCCGTGAAATTCCCCCTGTTATAGTTAGTTCAGCTAACTATAACTCGCGCCCCCGCAATGCACTGCTGATTACGTCACATATTACATCACTCATGACATGGTCAGTGACATCACTGATGACATCACTGATGACATCTCAAATGACATCACTGATGACATCATCCATGTGATAATTTCATGCATCTTCTCACACCCTAATATAACTTTTGATACACCCACTCTAAATTACAGACTGCCATTCTCAAAACCATAGACACTCCAACACCAAAAACTACATACCCACTCACTGATTCTTAGGTCTACACACACATCCACTCACTCACCTGTACAGTCACTCATACTTACAGTCACTCAGTACAGGACTATCATATGCACTCATACACCTATATAAACACTCACACACCGCCACTCATCCATAGAGGTACTCACACACCTAGTCAGTCATGCAAAAAATTAATCACACACCCATTTACTCACCTATACAGTTATACACACACCAGCTCACTTACTCACACAAATACTAGCACATTCTTACGCTCTTATACAATAACTGATACAAGCACACACGCATCCATACAGCCACTCTCACAATAACACACTCTCACTTATAGCCATTTAAATACTCTAACACACATATATACTGCCTTTTACATATGTAGTTACTCGCACATGTACCTCTGAGATATACATT